>JAOXYH010078795.1:0-10860 GCA_028566455.1 Botula fusca
TATATGTATCACCATGCTGCTTCATCAGATATTGAAATTAAAAAAAAAAAAAAAACAAACAAACTTACGTAAGCGAGTCTTCTGAAAGTATGTGCATACTTAAAGAGAAATTGATTTTCCTCGTCTAGAAACTGATTGAAGACATTTTGAAAACTGTTTCTACCCTTTTCTCTAATCAGCTTCTACATCAGATATGTCATTTTTTAATAGGCCCATTGTCCCTAAGTACCAACAGCCTATTATTTGAGAACAGCAGGCACCAAAAACCACTGAAGTGCTGTTCAAAAAACAGGTAGAAGCAGTTTTCAATACCTTTTATCAATTGAGACCAATTGCTCTTATAGAATGCACATACTTTTAGTAGACTGTAATATGTACACAAAGGGGGTTGCAAACGACTCTCAACATAAACCCTACTTATGGCTTTTTGAGTACTGACAAAAAAGAACAAAAATACTGATTGTAAACAATTTTGTCAAAGGGCACAACTAAGGGATTTAAGTGACTGCATCTCTCAAGGGACACAACTGTTTGATGACTGAAAAGGGAGATAACTGTCAAACAATTTGTGTCAATTAACAGAAAGTTTGTAGGTTTTTTAAATCTTTGTTTCAAGAGACAGTTATTAATGGAATATTAAGTCAGAAATTCTAATCGTACCAAATTGCCATAAAGCTGTTTAATTGCTTCATGATTTTGTTTAACTTCACCTTCACATAAAGGAGGACCAACCCCATTTAATATCAATTTTGCCATTAGTTCCAAACATTACAATGAAGCTTTATAACAAAAGCAATTCTCCAAGGAATTACTGAAACACATGCAATGAGACACATAACCATGCATCCATCATAGATTGAATGAAAAATACAAATATCTATCTTATTGACTACACTGATGACGATCAAGATTTCAGTTTCTTCTCCGATGATTTGATTTATCAGTGCTGTAGATAGTACCGTAACAGTTGACTTCACAAAGTTAATTTTCTAAGACTCGTTTCTGTATGATTATGTTATTTCCTCAAAACAACAAAAATCAATTGATTGTTTAAGAAATATTTTCTTAATAATCTATTTTTATGATAACTGAAGGAATAAAGTGGACCAAATTGTTTAGATAACATTTGGATGTGGAATTCTGCACGTACAAGGATTAAACTGTAAACCTTTAAAAAATTTAATTTTAACATCTTTCACTTCTGAAACAAGTTAAACTGAAATAAGGATCGTTCAAATGAATTTCTGACATTTCAACCAAGCATACTGAAACATGTTGACATTGCATGTTTAACTTACGACATAATCCTGCATCCGCAAACAAAACAACAAAACAATGAAACAAACACCTTCATTAGTAAACAAAAAACATAATTTTAATGCAAAAGTAACTCTATCACATGCAAACAAACAATTTTACATAGAAAATGTCATTCTATAAACCAAACTGACTTCATTATGCCAAAACTATTCATAACTAGTATTCATATATATAACTCTAACATTAAGCACAATTTTCTTCACTTCTCAGAACTTGATTTCCCTAGCAGTATATAAGTGGTTGTGTAATTTAAACATTATCACAAAACTTCAGAGTAAATTAAAATCAAGTTGAGTTGGTTGAAATGTGACTGTATGAATTTTGCAACACCTCATCACTTCTAAATATTGTGCAACCATGTACATATCTCACACTCAGTGCTGTCATACATTCTAATATCTTGCTTAATCTAAATTCTATCAAAACAATATTAGAATTCAATATCTATTTCTATTTGAATCTAGAATTGTCAGACTGTAGTATTTCATTCACACAGATAAACTGGATTTTATATAGCAAGTAAGAAGGTTAGTATTTGATCAGGGATTTCTAACAATAGATCTACTCCATTATGTCTCTGATGTGTTTAACAGCTAATTTCTAGACTAGACAGTAAATAACTATAGGTTGGTATAATCTGACAGGCAGATATCAATACTTTGACAAGATTTAGGTAATACAACTGACCACAACACAGTAAATTATCACCATCAATAAATGATGTCTAGCACAGACTCCAGACACACATTACAGTATGTGCATTAGGCTATTTTTTGTCACCTTATATAAACTTTATGTCTGCTAAAGAATGAAATCCATCTTTTACAGAACAGACCTGTATATTTACTGGTGGTAGTGATGTCAGTCAAACATTAATGACAGTGATTAAACTGCTTTTGTCTATTTATATTACAACGTTAAAATTTTAAAAGCAAATGGCAATTTTAGCAATTTTGTTTTAGAGCGTCTCTACTCTTCAATTAATCTCAGTTTTCTGTCTTTATTCCAAAGTATCTGTTAGTTTCCAAAACAGACAAATGTTGTGGATACAGAACTTTTCACTCCAATAACAGTTTTGAATAAACCTAAATATATTTTTAATACATGTTTTTAACTGTTTCTTTTTTTATGTGGCATTGTTTAACTTGCAACACTAAAGAGAAGTGTCCTTGTTTTTATTCAACTTTAGCTTATTAACTTGTTTATATTTGACATAATATTGTACCGCTAGACTTAACTACCCAAAAGTTACTGTGGGGTTGTTCAGAACTTCCACTATTGAAAACCATGTTGAAAGTTCTGGATGTTTTTTGTTGTATACTTGTAACTGTATTTTTTTGCTTTATTTGTGACACCACTCCACATCCATTTTTTCTTCATACATAGGTTGTACAAGATAAAATTTGGTATATTAAACTTGTCATGCTTTCATGTTTATCAAACAAAGAAATATAGCATAGATGCAATTTTCACTGGAAAAAAGAAAGCCTTTCTATGCACTATCTCAGCCTAAAAAAAAACTCTGCCACCTTTATCAGTTGGACTTACATTTTTAACTCCCTTGCACACTTTTGTTAGAGTAATACTTTTTGTTAGATAAAGCTATAAAGTAAACTAAGATAAAGTCTGCTTGGTTTCTTTACCTCTGCATTGTAAAACTTTGTTTTGACATCCAATGGTTTGAGTACCTGAAAAAAGAAAAGAAAATGTTCATTAGTATCAAAATTCCAGTTTCTGTAAAGTTAAACAGAACCTGATTTCTGCAAATCATAGTAAAAACCATTTCACCCTACATCAAAGCCAAGGTCTGTCTTCCAGTTCTGACAAAGGGATAATGTATTTTTAATGAAGTCTACTACTTTGTAACAATGAAGGCATCAGATGCAGTGTACAATAATTACCTGGAACTTGAAGAATTTTCTGAATGCCATCTTATCCCCAGTATTAGTTGTGTAGCTCACAGCACAAACCAGTCTGAAATGAATAAAACATGTGTAATCTGATCTTTATGGCACATATTTAGGGGAACCTTTTACAAACAAGACCAAAGTTGGGTCTGGACCTCCATGGCCAAACATACTGACTCAAATCTGTCGAAAAATAATTTGTGCAATAAAATTTCATCTCACTTTTTGTACAGTACCAATATTTCAAAACAAACCTTTACAAGCACAGTATATTTTGAGAAGAGCTCTCTTACATGTGAGTTCCTAGCTCTTTGACCTCATGGTGTATGACATCATCAATACTTTGGTCTGGACCAAGATCACTCACTGGATCTGAGTTGGCCCCTGACAACATTAATCTCTGTGAACTTGTCTGTAGGTCTACCTGCAATGGAAGTAGATCAGTTTTGTGTGGTCAAGGTTAAGAGATTTTCTTTACTTATTAAGGCAACTTTACCTGTATCTGTACTTATACACCATATCCCTTTTCTTGTATTATCTACCTCTGTCAGTTCTTCAAGTAAAATTTATATAAGTCTGTAGGTGACTAAACAATGTTCACTAGATACTGTGAACTTGTCAATAAATTCTTCCACTAAAATTTATATAAGTCTGTAGGTGACAAGACATGTTCACTAGATACTGTGAACTTGTCTCTAAATTCTTCCACTAAAATTTGTATAAGTCTGTAGGTGACTAGACATGTTCACTAGATACCGTGAACTTGTCTATAAACTCTTCCACTAAAATTTATATAAGTCTGTAGGTGACTAGACATGTTCACTAGATACTGTGAACTTGTCTATAATTTCTTCCACTAAAATTATATAAGTCTGTAGGTGACTAGACAAGTGTTCACTAGATACTGTGAACTTGTCTGTAAACTCTTTCACTAAAATTTATATATAAGTCTGTAGGTGACTAGACAGATGTTCACTAGATACTGTGAACTAGTCTGTAAATTCTTCTACTAAAATTTATTACTTGTCTGTAAATTCTTCTACTAAAATTTATTTAAGTCTGTAGGTGACCAGACATGTTCACTAGATATTGAGAACTTGTCTATAAATTCTTATACTATAATTTATTTAAGTCTGTAGACAGATGTAAAGATACTGTGACCTTGTCTATAAATTCTTCCACTAAAATTTATTTAAGTCTGTAGGTGACTAGACATGTTCACTAGATACTGTGAACTTGTCTATAAATTCTTCCACTAAAATCTATTTAAGTCTGTAGGTGACTAGACATGTTCACTAGATACTGTGAACTTGTCTAAATATTCATCCACTAAAATTTATGTAAGTCTGTAGGTGACTAGGCAGATGTTCACTAGATATTGTGGACTTGTCTTTATGTTCTTTCAATAAAATTTTACATTAGTCCACCAGTTATTTCTCAATAAGTTCCTTCCAAAAGTAAGTTAGTGACTGGAACAGCTGTTCACATGAAGCTGTGGACTTGGCAGCAACTTTGCCCATAAAATGACACTATTCAGCTGGAAAAGCTGTTCGCTAGATGCTGTGAGCTTGACTGCAAATTCTTGCAAATAAGTTTTATGCCAGTCAATCCGCAGCTAAAACAGATGCTCACTAGATGCTTTGTTCTTGTCTGTAAATTCCTCCAAAATATGACCTTAATCAATAGTAACTGGAATATTTTGTTCCCTAGATTCTGTGAACTTATTTTAAGTTCTTGCAAAATTTCACGTCTGTCAGTGACTCGAAGAAAAGTTCACTCAAGTCTGAACACTTTTTTTGATATTCTCCAGTGACACATGACCTTAGTCAGTCAGCGACTGGAATTAATATTGCCCTGAACTTGTCTATAAAATGATTAGTAAAATTAACTTCAGAGAAACTGAATTAGGTATTCATTATTTGTTGTCAATTTATCTTCAAAATTTCCTCTCAGTCAGTCAGTATCTGCTGTGATTTATCTGTAACTTCTGGACTTCTAGTAAAATCTGACATCAGTTAGTAAGTAAATGGAGTGATGTTCACTAGTAAAATCTGACTTTACTGGGTCATTAACTAAAAACAAGAGCTGACAAGCAGAGATGTCTTGTCTGCTTCCTGCAAATTGGATAAACTGTGTCATCCTGTCAAACTCACATGTACACCTTACAATGAATCCATATACCAAACACTATTGACCCACCATGTTTCTGACACTAGTCACTTGAGCTTAACACTGAGGTCAAGGTCAGGTGACACCTGTCAGACTGAAATATACACCTTAGAATGTATTAATATACCTATATTGTCAATCCATCATATCAAGTTACTGAGAAACTGACTTAATCAAAAAAACTTGACACTGGTCACTGGAACATGATAGCAAGGTCAAGGTCAGGTGACACCTGTCATACTGACATGTTCACCTTAGAACCAATTCATATACCTTGTAGTGCCAATCCACCATGTCTTGTTACTGAAAAACTGACATTTATCATGGAATCCTGACATTGGTCACGGGAGCACGAGGGTGAGATCAAAGTCAGATGACAGGTATCAGACTTTCATGTACCCACCGAGAAGTATCTATAGATCATATATGGTGGATTTACATATTACAGCTGCTGAGAATTGGAAATGTGATGCAAGTCACTCAAGTGTGAAACTGAGGTCAAGGTCAGGTGACAGGTATCAGACTTGCATGTACCCATCAAAAGTATTTATTGACTAAATATGGTGATTGAACGTATTACTGTCGCAGAGAAATGGACTTAATCATGAAAATGTGATGCAAGTCACTCAAGCATGAAATTGAGGTCAAGGTCAGGTGTCAGACTACCCACCAAGAAGTATTTGCACACCAAAATGGTGGGTCTAAATATTACAGTTACTGAGAAATGGACTTACTCACAAAAATGTGATGCAAATTTTGCTAATTTTACAAAGTCAATGAACCATGAAGATGAGGTCAAATCATATGGCATGTATATGGCTGGAAAGTTTTTATCATAAGGTACATGTATCTGTGGACCAAAAATAATATGTCTAGGTATAATAGTTTCAAAGTTATTAAGGTTTCAATAAAAGTTTATGCTGTCTCCATCGCCTTCGCCGTTGCCAGAAAGTAATACCTATGTCTCGCCTTCAGCAACATTCGTTACATGTGAGAAAACAACACTGATGCCCCTGGACACCAGCCAAGTTAGGAGTGATGTCAATGGTCAAACTTTTTGCCACAGACAAACAGAGTGACAGGGCAAAAACTATATATAAACAGTGTTCATAAGTTGCTGAAAACTTGTTTGTAAGTTCTTCATTTAAATCTGACTCTTAGTTGTAACTGGAATATATAAAATTGTTGTCAATCAGACTGCCCAGTCAAGTCTGATTTTTGGTAAGTCAGACATAAGACAACATGTTCATTAGCTGTTGTGAACTCATCGGTAAGCTTTCAGCTTTTTCAGGTCAAGTTAAACAGCTTCCATCATAGTACGTCTTAATGGGAAAGTCACCTGCTTTTGTCTGGTCAACGTCAAAAAAAGACAAATTTTGTAAATAATAACCAGAACAGATTAGGGATGTGTGAATGTTCACTATAAAAATGTCTAAGATAGATCATAGTAACTTGAAATCAACTAATGCACTCTTGAATTTGGCTCTTAATCCTCCATTACGTTCCAAAACACCCTTCCACCCCACCCCCCAAATTAATCCTCTATGTGCTGTAGTCAAAGATAAAATCTAGAAAATTTCATCTGTAGCGCAAGTTCATTTCTTGTAACTGAAAACAATAAAATTAATTTGTGCACTATTGCTTACTCATAAACTCTTATTAACTCAAAACGTTTGCTAATAAATTCTGATTAGAAATACATATCAAAAGTTTAACATTTAACTGTTTTACTGTGTTAACTTCAAAAAGAACAAAATTATGGTGCAAGTGAACTTAAACTCTGATACTAAAACACATAATATTTCTGTTTTAATGTTAAATATTAAGTGCATCTAGAAATCTAACAGGTATTCAAGTTAAATAAGTATGTCTGATATCATTTTCAACAGAAATAAGGAAGATTGTGAATCATTTGTACCCAATTTTTGCCCTATAGTCCATGTGATAGTATATACCATAAAAGCCTTAAGTCGTGACAGTAACTGAGAGAGAAACAAAGTGTGATACACTTCATACCAATTTTTATGCATCGGATGTGCACATTTCGTAAATTAATTACTCCTTAGCAATGCTAGGGACCAAATCTTTGAAAGACCAGGACTGTTATCAAAAATGTGTAAAAGCGAGAACATGCCAAAAGGACCAAATTAGGAAGCCAAAACCATCTACGGACAGAGCTTTGCATGAGGGAGATAACTCCATAGTTTTATCAAATTTTGGGAATTTTAACACGTTAAATTTAGAAGTATCATTTCGGGGCTAGTACCTAAGTACTAGCTACTGAGCTAGAGATTGATTTTCTCACACATACCCTTGGCCTTTGGGGTTGTATAAAGATGAATAATAAACCGTTGGAGCAATTGGAAATGATCGCTAATCCCCTTGCCCATTGTCAGGTCACTTTGATGGTACTTTAACCAAAGTCAACCAAGCGTGAAATGTACAATAACGTAACCCAATTGTTGCTTGGCTGTTCGGTTCAATCCAAGATGTATCTACTGATGAAGTTTCAAGACTATCTGCCATATAGTATTCAAGAAATGGACCTTAATGTAAACTTTAACCCAAGTCAATCAAGTGTGAAATGTAGGTCAAAATGATCCAATTGTTGCATGGCAGTTCAGTACTATCTAAGATGAATTCACTGATGAAGTTTCAAGACTATATGCCATATCATATTCAAGGAATGGACCTTAACGCAAACTCTAATAAACATTGATCAAGAGTGAAATGTACATCAAAGTGAACAAACTGTTGGATGAGTTATCAGTACTATCCAAGATGTGTACCCTGATTAAGTTTCAAGACTATATGCCATATGGTATTCAAGAAATGGACTTTAATGCAAACTTTAACCAAACATGATCAAGCATGAAATGTAGGTCAAACTGACCCAACTGTTACATGGCTGTTCGGTACTATTCAAGATGTTTCCGGTGATGAAGTTTCAAGACTATATGCCATAGAGTATTCAAGATATGGACCTAAACATAAACTTTATCAAAGTCAATCAAGTGTGAAATGTAGGTCAAAGTGACCCAAATTTGCATGGCTGTCTGATATTATCCAAGATATATCCACGCATGAAGTTTCAAGACTATATGGTGTATAGAAATGCACACCTTACCATGACGGAGGGACAGACTAATGGGCGAAATGCTATATCCCCTGCCCAACTCTGTTGGGTGAGGGGATAAAAAATATCCATCAAAAGTGCAAAAGTTAAACTTGGGACATTTTTATCCTTTAAATATCTCAAAAGGCAGTAGCAGACAGATAAATGGTACATATTCCAACTCTTATGGTTATACTATCAACAGAATAAAAGTGGACACCATAAATGTCTCACCTATCAAGGTCATAAAATCATCATGGATTTGTGATGACTGCTGCTGGTACTAGTACAGATCAAATACCATTGACCCAGGAGTAGTAGGTCTTGACAACTTAGCTAATCACAAAACTTGACATAACCAAACCACAATATTTCCAAAGTCACTGAAGCATTACCTAGGGGTCAAAGTCATAAAAGTATCATGGATTTGGAATGAACTGCTGCTGGTGCAAGTCCAAATCAAATACCATTGACCTAGGACTTGTAGGTCTTGACAAACTTAGCTAATCACAAACTTTGCAATTGTTGTCGCTGCGGCAGTCAACGCAGTCGCCACCGGAAAAGCAGCATCTATATCTTCCACGACATTCATCACAGGCAAGACAAAAATGTTCAATTGTTGTTCAAGAGTCTGACCCCAGAATCTGACACACTATAGTTTCTTATTAATTTCAAGAAATCTGTTCACACAACAGCTGCATGTACAAGTCCTTGTATTTTATTTTTACCTTTATCTTGTTCTATAATATCATGGCAATAGGCAAAAACTTTCAAATTACTTGAAATAATTGTATTACATTATGTAAGGTTGTGGGAGTTGATGCACAGTTAATGACACGAGAAGATGGAAAAAGCATTCTGTTGATCAGTTTGGAGTGCAACAATTGCATTTCTGTTAGATGAATTTATGTTTTAGCAATACAAAATATGCATTAGAGGAAGAGCTAAAAACTACCACAAAACCCTGCAAATCTATGTGACCACACATAAATGTCATAATAATTGTAATCTCACTGTGAATCAAAGTAAATGATGAGGGTACAGCCACTATATGCATACTTTACTCATTATCATGTAATTATTATGATCAGAGAAATACAGTCAGAAGTAATTAATCCAGTTATGACAGCAGGATGTCATCAATTATATATACTACGTATATTTTAGTACTTCTTTCATTTATTCAATATGCAGTCTTGTGTAAGGGTAGGTATGTCCTTTCAGCAATTTTCAAGAATCTTGGAAGGCACATGTCTCCTCTTCCCATTATTGCATTGTAAGTCCAAACATAGGTTGTCACCGACAACAAAGTTCGCCTCGTAATGGGCATTTGTCACTAAACTTTGAGCAAATTTTCAACCACTACTGAAGTACGAAATATAGGTCAAGGTGATCTAATTTTGTAGACAGACTGAAGGACTTCCCAAGATGCATCCCTATGCAAAGTTACAAGACTCTACATCAAGAAGAACTTGGAAGCACACTTTAATCAGATTTTCTCAGATCACTGAAGCATGAAATCTAGGTTAAGCTGACCTAATTTTGTAGACAGGCTGACAGACTCCCGAAGATGCATCAATGTGCAAAGTTATATGACTTTACAACAAGCAGAACCTGTCGGAAAAAAAAACTTGCACGTAAACTTTAATTAGATTTTCTAAGACCGCTGAAGCATGAAATTGGGTCAAGGTGACCTAATTTTGTAGTCAGGCTGACACACTCGCTAAGATGCATCCCTATGCAAAGTTACATGAATCTACAACAAGTAGACCCTATTTGAAAAAAAACTAGGACGTAAACTTCAATCAGATTTTGTAAGATCACTGAAGCATGAAATGTAGGTCAAGGTGACCTAATTTTGTAGACAGGCTTACAGACTCCCCAAGATGCACCCATATGCAAAGTCACATGACTCTACATCAAGTACATGTAGAACCTATTGAAAAAAACTAGGACGTAAACTTTAATTTGTGGACGCGCACGCGCACGCGGACGTGGACGTGGACGCGGACACAGACGCCGAGGCGAGGACAATAGTTCCCCGCTTCTTCGTAGAGGCGAACTAGAAAGTAAGTTAATACGTGGTTTACAAAAATAAGTAAATATGTTTCAAAAGTGGATTTAAGGAATAACGAATCTAAAGCAGTGCAGTGACATTTTAGCTCACCTGACCAAAAGCCAGGGTGAGCTTTTGCCGTCACTTGTTCGTCATTAGCTTTTCATTCTAAGATCTTCTCCTCTGAAACCAAACTTTGCCAGAAAGGTCCATTGGTGGTCCCCTTTCAAAATTATATCCAACAGTTTGATCCACGAAGGGGTGGGGCCACAAGGGGCCAAAAACGGGAGAAT
>JAOXYH010078903.1:0-17596 GCA_028566455.1 Botula fusca
AAGACGAGGAGGAGACATGCGGTTGTAAGGATCTTGATTTGGTCATAAACTAACCTCTCTTCTTATCAAAATCACGTATATGTCAGCCATGATAAAGACAAGACAGCGGAGATTTCTTATAGTAGGGGTTAAATGTTTGACCAACATACTGATAAAGTTGCATAATTTCTAGTAAACATATATTCTATTTTGTGATTTTATTTACTTTCATAACATGTGTATAATGTATAAAGACAAAAATAACAATCAACTGGTCAGAAACCATGTGTCGTAAATGTTACTATTAGAGGTAACGTAGTTCATAGAAGTTAGTCCTTAGAATTGCGATATCTCGTTGTTTAACAGTTCTAATGTCAAGTATTAGTGGTCCAAATCCTATAAACACGATCCCTCTCTTAAGTGTAATAGCACCTTCAATTGTTCATTGCACATATGGTATTGAGCAAATTGCGTATCTGTCTTTAACTTCCGGCAGTAGTAAGTCTTTAGCGATACATATAGCTGTATCTTGTTATGTAAACAGTATTATGGCAAATTTGTAATGTTCAGTTCTGTTCCTGAGAGCACCATACAGTTTCACGGCCATTGTTTTCATTTTCTCGTATTATTTATTTATGTCCCCATGTTCAAGGATAACTGAACATTAAGTTCTAAAGTTCTCTACTCATTATCCTCCTCAGCTTGAGAGTATTTCCACAATTTTACGTTCGTTCTGAAGATTTCTTCATCTGAGCTGGAATCACTTTCATAATCACTTTCAGATGAACTGCTGACAACATCTGCAAAAACAAAATGAAACAAATATTAAGTTTTTGACATTTTTTAGCATTTCTATATTCTAATATCTGTAAAATTTTACCAAATGCAGAATTAAAAGAAGTTGCCTTTCAAATTAAATATCAATATATATATATATTTTATGACACTGCAATACTATAAATAAAATGCTACTTAATTTTTTATGCAACCACATTAATTGAAATTAGCACTTAAATATTTTAAACATTGTCATATATTTACCTTCAGTAATTTTGCTGAGCGTTGTAGCTCTGATTATTTCTTTAAAACTTGTTCTTTGACATCGGGAACTTTTGCTTCGTTTGGAATATTTCTGTTTCTTTGTCAACTGCTGGATGCTACTGTTGATGTTAAGAAGTTGCTTCATCAGTTGAACATCTTGGTTTCTCATCTCACTAAGCTCCGTTCTCAATGCAGCAAGAGCAGTGTTGACTCTTTCTGTAGCGTTGTCGTTGGCCATTGCAGAGAATATTTCAGTTTTTTTTTTCTGACGAGAAGTTAGCAGTAGAATTGTATAATGATACGTTATGAAAATGTTCTCACCTTATATACCCTCCGACACAATAGACTACTGTGGGTATGTTCATATTGTCAGGTTGATTAAGTTTCTAATATCTGATAAACCACCACTGAGACTATTGATTTCATAGGCCAACAGGAACATTATTGTTATAGTATACCCCCGTAGGAAACTAGCACTTACTATCGCAGTGAGGTTAATGTGTGACAATTGTACATAAATAAACAAATTATACGTCACAAATTAAAAAAAAAGTAAATACATACCCAAGTTAAAAGTCATGATTTCATATGACACAGATCATTGATAATAAACTAACGTCTTGAGGATGTACAAATTCGTGCGTTAATTGTTTACGATGATTTTAATCCCTTCAAAATTACAAAAGATCACATCACAGATAACAGTTGAGCTTAAGGCTTTCATGACATTTAGTATTATTGATACATCAATAAATACATTGATAATCCCACCTGATGTTGACTTGTAGGTACTGCACCATACATGGGTGCGACATATTAGCTTTCACAATTGCGATGGAAAATGGTAACTTGTGTATAAATACCATAATTCAATACAAAGATTATGTCTTTTGGTCTTCATGGAGGCATTAAGTTATTTTTCGCAACAAAGTACCCCTTGCATAACCTATCATTAACAATTACTTTCATCGATATATTTAGTCAAAGTTTGAGGGGTTACTCAGCATCAAATATAAGTGTACATATCCTATCATATTAAATGTTGAGGTCGGGATACTCAGCTCTTCAGTAAGTTCAGTCGTTAATGCTGAGGTCTATCTTTGAGAAGGTAAATACTGTACTTACAGATAAGTTAATGATTTGCAAAATGAGTCCATGACAGCGTATGTTTTCCTGCATTTGTCTCTTTAGAACAGCGTTTGTTCTGGTAAGTGTGTTCGGAGCAAGTGCAGCAAGTAGCCATGGGATGTCAACAGGTCTAGGTGTCGAATAAGCCTAGGCAATTGGGCTTTTGGATTTTCATGGACTACTATGTTCCATTATTAAAATGGTGCTTTACAATTGCAACCATAACTGTATGAAGTTATACTAGTACTTTGTTAGATATCTGTGAGGAAAACAAACTTTATGGTCTAATTGCAACCACTCGCATTGTGTGAAAAGTAAATGAGTTTTGCATTTGACCTCCTTAATAAGGTACATGTAACTTTAACTGTTAGTTTAGATGATCTATTCACTTTATATATTTAACAAATAATTAGCTTTCTCGGCCGTCTAACCTTTCATTTGGTAAAAGAAAGTAATGTATTGATTTCAGTATGTTCTCCCATAGAGAATTCCTATGTTCAACGAAGGAAACAATGCTCAAGTTCTAATTCAAAGCACACCAATGGCAGCAGGCCAGTATTTGTCTCCTGTGGTGTATCAAATTCTGTTTTATTTATTTTTGTACTGATTTTTCTATAAATAACATGCATTGTTTTACAGTGTACTGTATGCAGGATAGTAATTGCTCTAGAGAAATAAAGGTCAACAGTGAATACATTCAGTTTTGTACAGCATCTTCATGTAGGTATGGGATATGTATAGGAATTTTATAATAGATCAATCAAATATACCAAGTCATTTTATTATCTACTCTGTTACCTCAATGCAGTGTGATGGAAATCGCCTTAAGGAAATTATTCCTCGTTTTAATAAAGCAGTATATAATAAGTAATGCATTTTTCTTTAGCAAATGGCTACAGAATATAGAACAGTAATAAAAACTTTATTTTCAAGGTACAGATTGGGGCAATATATGTTATTCAGGATCTTAACAGGGGAAACAGTCCCTGAGTTAGGGGATATAGAAACAGTCATATCCGCTTTGAAGATTCTGAATAACAGTTATATTCTACTTTAGTGCCTTTCTTCGACTGATTCCGTTGAAAGCCCTTTTGCAACTGGCAGACAACAAACTTTAGCCCTTTTGCAACCGGCAGACAACAAACTTTAATTACATGACTTTCTCTCAAAGGCGAGAGAAAAGTATATATGGATACGGAATAAATATTCCGTAAAAATACTTAAAGAAACCGTGTTAAGTCATTTTTATATATGTTCATATAATTATCTTGTTTTTAAAACAGTGGAAGTGACCAGAAGAGACCATTTTTAATTTCGTTCCATATCCACGTCTTTACTACGGGGATACGGGCTCATATCCCCGGCTTGATGAACCAATCAAATGTCAGGGTGTACGGAGATATTTACTCCAATAGAATATTGTGTCATATTGTCCGTACTTTATAACATACGGTGTGTTATAAAATAAGAGTCGGGGAAAACCGTGGTCAGAACGAAAACCCAGGGGCAAAGCCAAAATCAAATACAAACATCAGACGGAACACCAAAAATTAAAATCATCCCTCCATAAAATATTATAAACTAAATAAGCAACTTGGAGCCGGGAACATGAACCTGGTACACGGTAGGATCAGCGTCCTCTGCTATTCCAAAAACAACCCGCCAAGTTTCTGATGTCATATCCGGTTGGCCCTACTTAAGGACAAGTACATGTAAAAAGACCGGGTGTTTTCTTTCTTTTAGTATACATTTTAATGGGACCAATCATACGTTGCTCAGACCCTTGTTTCTACGAATAACTCCTTTGATGTAGACAAGTCAACAATTCTTGTGTCTTGTAATAATTTTATTGACTTCAATTAACAACAACACAATAACATTTTCTTCTCAGACGGAGACAGTAACAAACATCAGGCTATGTAAGCCATCGTTTAAAACAATAAATATGTTGAGGTAGTTTTTTATCCCTTTCTTCGGACACCAGCTTTTTTGTGTCACTAATCATCTCCGTATCCTCGCGTATTGCACATATCCTAACATGTCTGTTAGCACTTCGGCTAAACAGACTAACTTTATTTGAGACAGCTTAGCTTTCCTTTTTTCGTGGGAATATTTTCCAATCAAAATATTTGATAGAATTCAATCACTCACATAACTTTGAGAATTTCCATAATTTAATATTAGTCTTCAAAATCTCCTCGTCAGAACTTTCATCACTATCATCCTCACTAATGGGAAGTATAGATATAATGCTATTTCGACTGGAATATCCATTTGACGATTTGGAAAATGTATCATCTTCCGCGTCGGAGAAGTCACTAACATCGTCCGAAAAATCTGAAAATGAAATCATACAGTGATTCTAGTGTCAAAATAATGTATGTTTTATACTCATAAGTACAATTGACTTTATTTTCTTCAAATCTTTTCTATTACCACTAAGTCGATGCCACTGCTGGTTGCTGTTAGTCCCAGAACGAATCAACAGCTCAGTAGCTAGTACTTCGGTACTGGCCCAAAATGAAACTTTTATATTTTACGTGATAAAATTCCCCAAAATTTAATAAAACTATGGAGTTTCTCCCACATGCAAAGCTCTATCCGTAGATGGTTTTGGCTTCCTATTTTGGTCATTTTGAATGATCTCACTTTTTGCAAATTTTTTGTAATAGTTGTGGGCTTCCTAAGTTCTGGTCCCTAGCATCGCTAATGAGTAATTCATTTACGACATGTGCACCAATCGTTATGAAATGTATCACACTTTGTTCTATAAAAGGTTCTGGTTTTAAAAAAATATATGTGAATATCTTGTGTGTCATACAGTTTTTGTCTTCTTCATTGGCGTTCTTGATGACAAGTTTGGAAGCCCAAAATGAACAGTTAGAGCATTGACAGCTTATGGTAAAAAAATAATACCAATCCATATAAGGATACTGAGTTGAACCCTAGTTTCGTAGCACCCTACGTGTGTTCGTGGTAAATGTATTCAAACTGTATCAAATAATTGAATGCGGCACAGAAATGCTGACAGCTGGACTAGTGATAAGCTTGGGAACCACTAATATTTAAGGTAATATTTTGGACATAGATTGACAGTCATTCTGATGTATAAAAAATTAAAGATAAATAAACTCATTTTGTGGGTCCTGTCAACCATGAAATCGCAATGTCAGTTTGATGTCATAAATTGTTTCAGATCCATAACAATACTAATCCATAACATTGTTTTCAATGTAGAAAGCCAAACCGTGCTGGAAGTTTTGACTGGTCCCCAAATAACTTTTTCAGACCATTTAGTTTTTTTCAGCTTTATTACATCCAGTAAACAAGAACTGGGATGAGGAGCAGCAATTACAGGATTATACCTTTACGTTGGTATTTCTAAAGTTTGTGGAAGGATTTTGTATTATTAACACAGTACCATATTCCTATATTCCTTTTTCTTGGTATTTGCCAGTGTATTATTATTATTATATACATATGTGCCATGTATTTATTCACAGTTCTCCCCTTTCTTGCTCTGGAAACAAAATTTACAGATATTGTTTGTAGATATGCCGGAAATAAAATTACTACATCTGACCATAGCACTGAGATTTTTCCCCGTTATTTTTATATTCAGTTTACATGTCTTTGGAATGAAGAACAGCAATGAAAGTCAAAATTTGTCACTATATAGGAAATACAAACCATTAATATTTACAGCATATTTTTTTCATAAATGTATTAAATGGACAAAAATATTTATAATAACATGAATTGTCAATGACACTGGCAAGGAATCGACAAAAGCAATAAATAACATTAACTTGGACATATTTAACTGACATTTTTTTTTTACTTTGGTACATGTATTAACAAATAATTACCTTCAGAACTAGAAACTGAATCTCCTTGAAGACACATAAACGGAGGCACACTGTATTGTCGTTTTGTTGACATTTTCCGACTATCTAGGCTTCCAGGTCGTAAGGTCTGACTCAGTCGTACGCTTGTCATTTTCTGTATTGTTATACTTATGTTCAGCAATTGCTTCATTAATTTGACATCGTGAACTCGCATTTCCAGCTGAAAAAAGGAAACCAATGTCAAAAAATATCTGACATTAAAAGCAATTAAAGTCTACTAGATACCAATTTCGGGTCCCCAAATTATGCAGAATCCAGTTGCCAAAAAAATCTAAGCGGAATTTATTCCCTTGATTTCTTTAATATTTTTTACTTCAAAATGATTGAAAAAAAGAAATGAAAACGTATCAAAATCCTGCATTAAGATTAACTAAAAATGTAAACCTAGCACGACGTTCTATTGATAATTTTTTCATATTTCCTGAGATTCCTAACGTAAATTGAGTAAGCCTATGAAAGAGAAGAAATTAAGACCTCAAATCGTCTCTTGTCAATTTGTTAATTTGGCAAGAACTACTCAACGTGTTTGAGAAAATTAAAACATCTGAGTATTTGAATACACTCTATCGCTGGGCGACCTGTAGGATAGTTGAAACAGACGCAAATACAATTGTCAGTTATAAAATATTAATAAATATATAATAAGTGGACACCTAGTTTTTCCAAATAAAATATTCCCTCCCCCAATTTCTGATGTTAATTCTGCAAAAGTAAAATAAATTTCCTTAATTTTACAATTGATTGCACAAAAACTATTACGAAATAAAATAAAAAGCTAAATAAAAGTTAAAAAAAAAAACTTTTTTAACTGTTTTTAGAGAATATACTACATCATGTTTTAAAAAGTATAAGTTCCCTACAGAATTTTGACATATAAAATCAAGCCATTCTTACTCAATAGAAAACATACCAAGTCGTTCCTCAGTGCTTCGATCGCTTGATTTACTCTCTCAGTAGCGTTAGTATGCTCCATCGTCTACTTTTGCTTCTTCCAAGCTAAACATAAATGAAAACGTCTGAGCGACGTTCCTATGTACAATCACGTGTATTAAGAACAATGAAAAGTTTTTCTTTTGTACGAAAGACAATACAATATATCACGTTACACCCCCTGTAATCACTGTTAATGCTTTGCATGGGGCTAGTAGTTAAAAGATCCGATGATGTCTATCGATAGAATACGTTACACTCTCCCAAAGGGTGTGATGAAAGCATGCCTTATGTGCTTATATGTATACAGTTACAATGTATGGTATATGATATTTTTTTAATCTGATTGATAACGAGGCACTGAGTGAAAATCTTTCAAGTTATACAAATTAACCTGTATATATCACAGCATTTTGTTATGCCATATTCCTGTTTGGTCCAATTAATGTCGTAAAATCTTGAAGTTATTCATGCATTTCTGGGTTGCAAAGTGAAATTTTCCTTCGCTTCAGAAACTTTTCAGCATATTGAGATGAAGCCAAGATACAGTATATAGCCTATCCGTGCTTTCTGTAACAAAACAACAGATGACACTGACTGAAGCGGTTCAAATACAATGAAAATTTTGTATGAGCAGTAATATTATATTGTCGAAGAAAATAAGTAGATGACATTGCACTTTCTGCTATTCTTGCTGATGAAGCATAGCGACTAACAGTAATTTTAATAGCTCTGGATCATCATGTAGACCTTCATCAGTAAGGGCTAAGGACAGTTTTAATGAAATATCGGCAATAGATATCCATAGTGAACTAAGCAGAGTTCTTTGATCCTATGGTTTGAATATGTTCAAATTTAACCGGCTGCAAATTCAATTTTTCCCAAATATATCCCCCAGATTAATGTCAACAGCGAAATGCTGACAAATTGGCTGGCGATACCATCGGAGACTTTGGACTTGCAGTCAACCAACAGTAGCATCGACCCAGTTGATGCAAGAAACGATCAAAGATACCGACATAATAATTGTTTCCGTCAATATAAGCCCTACAATACATGACATAAGTAACTCTGATGGTGTTTGTAGAGAAGCAGGGAACGCTTACCGTACCGCTATACCGTGTCCATGCTCCCGGTATTTGGTGGAGTTCATGTTTGGTTCCCCGACGTCTATTTGTAAGGCAGACGGATATGTAAGGAACCATCCCCAGTGACGCTCGACACAAAAAATTTCGAAATCCAAAATAAAATCATATGTTGACAACCATTGAATACCAAAGCCCAAAATTATTAGAAATCTATCTAAGGAAACCTATACAATGAAGGCGACAAACATCAGTTGTTGTTTTTTTTTGGGGGGGTGTTTTTTTTTTTTTTTTTTTTTTTAATTCCAGAATTTAATCTTATCGCATGATTCTATGTCAAAGTCCTGACTATTTGGTCCGTGTTATCTTAAGGAACTTGCAATCTGCAAGCAATGACATTGAACCAGTTTAAAAAGATTTCAATATTTATAGTAATCTGTTACATTTAAGCTAAGTTTTTAATTTATCGTGCTCCTTATTGTCAGCAGATTGCACAGACAATTACTGAATCAGGTAAGAATTGTATGACACAAGTCCAAAAATGGGGCCGTGATTGTAATATTATTGCAATACATCCAGATTGACATTTTTCCAAAAGGTCATTCCCGTGGCTGTTTCGCTTTCTGTATTTAATATCTCCTGCAGAGAAATTCCTCAGTGAAATGGATAGCTGTACAGGAGATCTATAAAAGTTTGAGCTGCAATTCAATGTCACTTACCACGAACCCAAGGTCACTACACACAACTAATTTTTGTTAGTACGCCAAATCATTTTAGACCAATGAAAAATAGTCATATCCGTGTTTTAGCATATGACGTAATGTTAACGAAAGAAGGTTTTGCAGCCTTATTGCATGTTTTCTACCGGATCACATTTATCTAACTAATTGTGTTTTTTAATATCTTATATGATTCTATATTAGTTAAATAAAGAAAAAAATCGTTACCCAATAATAAAGTGTAATTTTATTGTTTCTGCATCTTTCATGTAGTTCATATAATGTTTGTATAATTATCTGTATTCTGATATATCGGCAACAGAATACCGAAGCAACAGGTTCAAGGGGTAATAAAAAACTCGTGAATTCAGAGACAAGGCAAAAGCTGGACAAAACAAAGAAGAACTGAAAATCAAAAATATGTAGCAAACAAACAAAATAAAAACAGACAACACGAGAACCAAAACATTAACAATGTGAAGTTCCACCAAAACCCGAGATTGACATCAGGTGCTCCGCCAACGGCACTCGTCACATTGCCAGTGAGAATACCCGGTGAAGTATATGTACATGTATCATTACTGGGTCCTTTATGACTGTTTTCGTATCATTTTTTCAATAAGACAAAAAGTATGTTTTGTTGACTCTGTTATAAGAATATGCATTAAAATCTTTGTTGGCCAACTTAATGAGACCCTTTGAGAAACTCAACATTTTAACTTGTCACACAGTAAAAATAAGTGTATAAATGTGAACTCTGCAAGTTAGGGAAAAAAGAAATAAGAGATAAAACGAACTTGTGCAATCATAAGGATAAAGCTAAACCAACGTATCTAACTCTTAGGATTCACTGCAGTTCAATAGTTAATAGCGGTAGATTTCAAATAACAAGTACATCAAATTCACTGATTATTTTTATTTGAAAGTAAACCACCGTCAAACAACACTTAATCAATAAACTTGTCTATTTTGCTCAATGTTACCGCCAGAATATATTTTATATCATCACAATGTATCTCGTATTTTACTGTCATATAGTCTTTTTTTTTCAGGTCATTCGCAAATCCGCCATATCTGTATACAGTTTTTTAGTCATTCACGTATTCCGCAACGATGAATGTTTATTTGGTTCGTCATCTCTTACTGGATTGTTACTTTATCACATCACCTTAGTCACCTTGTTTCTATGTGACGTCTTTGGATATTCCATCCCTTTGTTGTTATGAAGACATCAGAAATGATAAGTCCCTTTTCAAACATGATCATAGTCAGAGTGTTCACCATCAGAACTTTTACCATTCTCAGCATATTCACAATCGCTGTCGGAGAAATCGTTGATTTCATCATCAGAATATCCATATTCTGAACCTTCAATGGACAAGGCACTCAAGGCAGCCATTGTTTTGCGCAGAGGTACAGGACTGTCGATTTTGCGCATGTCCGATGCAGAAATGATCATCTTTCCTCCGCAGTTGCGTTTACCACAGGTGCAGAAGAATTGTTTACATCTTTTACTGGTTTTCGGTCCTCTATTTGTCAGTTTCTGTATGGTGGCATTGATATTGAGAAGCTGCTTCATAAGCTGGTCATCCTGACTTCTAACTTTCATCTGAAAAATAAAAAGTATCACATCATAAGTAAATATTTCTAAGAAAATAATAAATATTTAAAAGATATAACATGTTAAAATTGTTGATCATTTTTGTAGAAATCTATAAAAAAAAAGGAAAGAAAAAAGAGAAAAGCAGTTTTGTACCCTGAATCAACTCAAACATTAAAGATATTAATTATTATTTGAAGAATATATTTGAGTATAAACAAATCATTAACTTACCAGGTCATGTTTTACTGTTTCCAAAGCTTCACTGACTCTTTCTGTGGCTACTTCATACTGAAACTCCATCTCTGGTAAAAATGTTCGTCTTGTTACTGTCTTGGTAGAAAGCAAAAATGTGTATGAAAATCATCTGTGACTTTACTCTATTTATACTATTTTGGAATTAAATAGTCAGCATGGGGTAATGCATTGTCTACTTTTTTGTTTTGAACAAGAACAATAAGAAGGCTTCCCTTCGGACTATCATTTTTCACAGCCTTTGTTTTTGTTCGAGACCACTGTCTCTCGCACAGCAAGGGACTCTTTGCATGAGATAAATATTTAAGTTAGAAGAGTGCATGTAAGGTTAGTGACACGAGATAAATAACAACAAAGGTGTCCTTAATTTTGAATTAAGATTGATACTTTTAATAGTCTATTTTGTTTGTATACATATATTATTTCAGTTTATTTGTTTAAAAATAAAATAACATAAAGCTATCAATTTTCAGTGAAAGTATTTGCTCTCTTATCATAAAGACACATTAAGTATTCAGTGTAGCTGTTTAGAACCTTGGATAAACTCAATATTGTTGTAAAGATGGGATCATGCTTAAATTGTATTGAATGGACAAATGTTGCAATAAAGATAGATGATACACATACGTTTTCGCATTCTGCTTTGTAAAAAGTTAAATTGTTATGCAAGTTACCGTTATTTGTCCAAATCAATGTTTCTTTTTGTTTTAGTACATGAACGGCACGGTATTAGTGGAAAAAAAAACAAGTCAAAATAATGCTATATAGAAATAAATGTTTTAAGGATTATTCTGTAAGCTTTTGCTTTATGGGAAGATATATATAAAAATTCAGAAAACTAATTGTCCAGTTGTCCAGTAGGTAAACGACATAACAAGTGTACAAATTGTTAAAAGTACACAAAAATATCCAAATTGGACGTTTTTGGATATGACAAATGCTTTAAACTTTTTATTTGATAACTTATATATTCGTTTTGGAAATGCTCTCTACAGACAAATAGTTGGCATTCCTGTGGGTACTAATTGTGTCTCACTACTAGCCGATTTGTTTCTGTACTGTTACAAATCCGGGTTTATGGCTAAACTCTTCAAAAATGCTTCAAAACATGACTTGTTAAATAAATTTAATAATACATACAGATATTTGATGATATTTGACTTTTAATAATCTCACCATTGGGAACTATAATGATAATATTTACCCCAAAGAAATTAAACTGGCCAAGTCCAATAAAATTAATAAGCATACTGCGTTTCTAGATTGAGACATAACGATAGATAATGGAACTCTTCATAAAAGAGATGATTTTTATTTCCCTGTTGTTAATTTTTCTTTTCTTGACGGCAACATTCCTTTAGCACCTTGTTATGGTATTTATATATCTCAGTTGGTTCGCTTTGCCCGTATTTGTAATCATATGAACGTAATATGTACCTTATACCTTACAGTAAAACTATTGCATCAGTGGTATTGATATCATAGATTTCTTAAAACATTTACAGAGAATTTCACAGATACAATACAAACATGGCATAATCCACCCTGCATTTAACGATAATATAGTATATAGTATATAAAGCACATAAATTCAAACGACATCCGATGGACTAGAATAGATTTATTCGTAAAGGATACAATTTTGACATTGTTGTTAAATCTTTGAATCTGGTTATCGCGGAGAGAGATATTCTACCCATGATTGCTGTCCTACATAAAGCTGTCGCTGTTGGTATTACACTGCATAAGTCATGCCTATTTAGTTTTTGAGGTTGCTACACAAAACCTGGTTCGCTGGAGGTGTAGTGACTGATTTTTTCTAATGACGGTATTAATGGTGTTTTTGTCATTCCGTTTACGTTCTTAGCTAGCGTTCAGTATCTGCGAGCATTCTTTTGATTGAATACCTCTCTTTGTGTTTCAGGTTTTAATGTTGGGGTATTCTTGATACAGAATTGAATGTGGTTTGATATGAATTTTATCGTGTGTTTAGTCGTTCCTTTAGTTTTAGTTTTGACCATACGGAAAAAGGGTGGTTAATGTCTTATAAGACTAGTTTAACCCCACTGCAGGATTTTGTGTCCAAGGTCATTGTTGTGTGTTTGTGTTGTTTAAACTTTAAGTTACAATGCTGAATTGCCAACGTTCTGTCCCCATTGATTCAGTACTCCTTTCAGAGCTCCCTACTTGGTGTGGACTCCACTTGTTGTGCTCCACTTCTCTACACTTTACAGTAATCCACTTATTGTACTCCACTTCTCTACAATTTATATACATTACTACAACTAAAAGACAGATTGAAGGAACTGGTTCATATTTGTTTTATCAAAAAGAATGGTCAACGCAGATATCAATATCTTGTTTGTTTTGGGAAAAGATAGACCTTACTTTGTTAATTACCACTCTGATTCTAAGTAATCTGAGGCTGATATCGTCAAAATGGTGGGCTTTCTGATCGACAACATATTTGTTAAGTTTGGAGGTCGTGTTTTCAACAGCCAGTCGGGATTCCATGGGTACTGATTGTTCTTCCCTACTAGCACACTTATTCCTTTATTCCTATGAAACAGAAATTATGCATGGGGCTTCTTCAGAAAAAAGAAAAAAGCTTGGCAAAGTCCTTTGATTTTCCTCCATATAAATGGCCTTCTATCCTTTAATAATTCTAAATTTGGAGACTTTCTGGATGGCATCTATCCCAATAAACTTGAAATAAAGGATACCACAGATACTTGAAGGTTTGCTTCATATCTTGACCTTTATCTTGAAATAGATAATGAGGGACGATTGAGATCAAAACTTTACACTAAAAGAGATGACTTCAACTTTCCGATTGTAAACTTCCCTTTTTTTTGATGGAGGGTGGAGGGTACTGCTTGCTGACAAGTAAGCTCGCTCCACAGTCAGTGGTTTCTTTCGGAGTGGTTGAAGTCTTCACTTCGTAAGTTTTACGGTCGCCATCACGAACTGGTTGATCGTTATGGAATGTCTATCTCACAGATGATTACCGACCTGTTTCCTGTGTCAAAATGCTATTCCCGTCCTTTCTCGTTCATGACTGATTTTCGTCCGGAGTAATACGACGAGTGCCACATGTGGAGCAGAAAATGCTTATCCTTCCGGAGCACCTGAGTTCACTCCCAGCTTTTGGTTGGGTTCGTATTGCTCATTTCCTGTTTTTAGTTTCTGTGTTGTGTTGTTCGTTGTTTTGTCAATTCACGATCTTGTCTGTTGCCTTAAGGATATATGAGCTTTCATTACGGTTAGGTATCTTCCTTATTTTATCCATTTAAGATCTCGTGGTGATCTCTGAATGTTTTTGAATACACTTACTTGTGCATTTATTGCATTCCCCATATCAGTCCTTTTTCAAAATGTAATATATAATATTTTCGATTAATACTTCACACCAACCAACAAACCAATTTTATTCATTACTTTAGACTTTAGCGTTCGCTTTTGTTAAATTTAAAAGGATACAGTACGGTGTCTGTACATGTATTTAATATCGATATCGGTGACAAAATTTATTTCCTATTATCTCTTATCTTCCGTACAAGAACAATTTTGATGCAGAAAAAAAATTGATACAAAAGAAAAACCGGGACTACATGCAGTTAAGTTAAAATTAATTAAAATGCGACATATGATATGGTCTCGACTATTCCAAAAATATTTCAAAATTAGTTTTACAGCAGAAGTAAGACAAAGACGAGGAGAAAAGAATTTAAAAACTCTGATCGGTATACGTGTATGCATGAGTCTTCTTGTCCTTACCTAACCTATAACCTGGTCTGAACAAAGGACATATTTGTAAGTGGCAGCATGCCGTGTTTTAATCATAAAGTGTCAAATAACGGCGTTTCTATTTATATTCTAGTGTCAAATATCGAACTCCCTCAAAGAATTCACAGTGTGAAAATTGATCTTTTTGTTTACGTAAACATGTCTAAGGTCATTTGTTATGATAGCCAAAACTATTGACAGAAAGGTCATTTCGTGGCCTTAGCTTATCATTCCCCGACAAGGTGAAAAATTTGAACACTTAATGAATATAAAAAGGTTACTTGAATGTTACCATTTCATATTCCACATCGAAGAATATTTAAAATCTCTTATTCATCCTTTTTGCGATTTCTCATTGCTCGATAAAATAAAAATAAAACAAGCGAAATATACTTTTTTCAATATTGTTCTAAAATTTATTTAATTTAATAACTCAGCAAGCGGCTACTACATGTTGTTTCTTGGTTTTACTTTATATTACTACCAGCGATGTTCTTAAACCAATTAAAAATGTCTTTTGTCATGTTACTAGCACATAAGTCAATACTGGAAGAAGATACATTTTATAAGTGGTCTCTAAAGCTCAATGAAGAAATTTTGCATGTACTTTGTAATATAAAGTGCAGGTACTGCAACTATTCTACGGAAGAGTATACACCAAACATTAGTGACGTATGTAACAAACCACAACGGACGTTGGGTTCAAGTGATAATGACGTGTTGTACCCTAAATTATCATGTATATAAAACCTTCCTAGGAATTAATTGACAAGTCAATCGACAGGTTTTTTAAGAATAAGGAAATTTAAACTCCCTGTGTTATCTGTAAAGGACAAAATATACACGATTGTGTACTTTATGCGCAGTTTTCGTGGTCGAGACATATAATTAGTATTCTGTTTGATGTTAAAGTGCTGACGGTGACATGTTAAACGTCTTTTGATACAAATTACTGGGTGCACGGTAGACAATAGCTTAAACATATATTATTATTAACTGTCTATGAAATAATATACTAAAAAGTAATTCAATTCGACCGTATTATATGTTGCAAGCGAAGTGGAAATATGAGCATATATTTACAAGTAATAGCTTTCAAAGCCGTCTCTTAGCTAAATAAATGTCTAATGCGTATATATTTACATTAGTTTAGAACCTTTTTTATGAATGTTTGCTTGAATATTACTTATCTGCGGTTTACCTCTTTGGACAGGGGGTCACCAATATCTCCTCCCCACTGACTCCCTCCCCTTGCAATTCGTACTTCCTCTTCCCACGTCCTCTTACTCTCGCTTCAGTCATGGTTCCCGCTTCCCTAACTCTCGGAACTTTTCCATCTCTTCACTTCTGTCCTCAGAAGGGAGGAGAATGTAATTCTGAGTAACACTATTTTAATGTTAATGCAGTAAAACAAAATATCAAAATGCATTAAACTCGTATTTTTATCAAGAATGGCAATCATTTCCCTGTCAACGGATAATTAAAATGAAGCATATGTATATACCTGTACATATGGCGAACGGTGGTGGTTTCAGTTAAATATATAAACTCCAAGCCTGCTGCAGTATACCTGCAGAAACTGTAAACAGTCGCTAGTTACACATTGGTGGTTCCCCAGAAATTGGAGGGATATACAGAAAGAAAGTAATGAACACTTTACTGAATATTCGTATTGCATGAATTTGGGTCTGCAATTTCCACCAGTGAGAAAAACAATATTAATGCTTCCTGATTTTTAGCCAATTGTGTGCGTGAACATTTTCAACCGGCCATGAAGTACGTGGAAAGGGAAGTTACTCTTTAAATTATTGTGAAATGGCATAGATATTCGCCCAGAATATACAATTAAATTGACGTTTACGTCAGAATGAGTTATCTAGCGAGAATCAGGTATGATAAATTCATGGAAAAATGTCGCTTCCCGACTCAATTGATGGCAAATACATGTATTGAAGTATATTGATATTTTTTCTAGATTAATATTTCTTAGTAAAGAAATATTCTTGGATAGATTAACCTTTTGTATACAATCTTTTTATTTTATTTTTTTTTCAACAGAGCAATTCTAGAGGCGACCGTCGATTTAGGTGATAACCATAGTGTATTTTAGGATTTGTGGGTGTAAATTGTAGAAATTGAGTTTTCCGGCGACAGATATTTGCGACAGTAAAATCTTGCATAAATTATCCCTGAAAATCCTGAAAATGGTTACATTGTATCTCCACTCTAATGCACCACATCCATAAAGACTTTTAAAAGCGATTTTAAATTACAAGATATCTGGTTTGCGTCTGCGCCACAGCGTTCTAGCAATCCTGGATTTTCCCCTCTAAAAATTTCGACGCCATCCAATCAAAATTAACGTTACAAATATGGTTGCATTTATTTGTTTTGAAAGATCGTAGCAGCTACATATGTAACTATACGTTGAAGTAAGCGTAATGAATAAAGATATACTCTCAAGAAAGTATGTCTCCTTTGTATCAGCATCAGCCCCTTTGAAGTACAGATAGTCTAGTCAACTTAGCCTTTTGGGTCCATGTGCATTTCCGATATTATGATACATGTACTTCTCTTTGAAGTGGTTAATCAAGTGATAATCTAGGTCAAGTTAGTTACATGTACTTAAAACAAAACTGGATTGTCAATAATATTTTACAGTTCTCACGACTGGACGACTTTTTCCTCTGGAATTTACTTTCTCTACTTTATGATTTGTTAAAGACGTAACCTTGAATGGCGTCTCCGTCGCTGACAAAAGTACATGTTTAATATAGATATTATCTTATTAAGATGAATTGCTGTCAAGTAGTCACTTTGTATCATGTTCATTATAATAATGTATCATTTTCCTAATTTCCTTCTTTATTACATAATTTGATAATATCTCAATAAATAGAATTCTGTCCCATTTTCCATTTAACACTAAAGATTTCAAATTTTGGAGAACAGATTTTCGTTTGCGTTTATTGCAAAATTATTGGACTATTTTACATATTCGTGATAAAAATATCAATTCTTGTTTTTGACTCTTAGCAAACGTATGGAATGAACATTCAGTTTTTTCTCCCTTTAGACAAACTGCAAGTAGAATTCTGTCCCATTTTCCATTTAACACTAAAGATTTCAAATTTTGGAGAACAGATTTTCGTTTGCGTTTATTGC
>JAOXYH010079015.1:0-10858 GCA_028566455.1 Botula fusca
AAAGGTTTATATCAAATTTGATTATATCTTCTGTAATTATGTGTTTACAGAGATAAAAATATTTTGGTCCACAGTTGCTTGATTGAATGTCAAGTTGTTTTCAGTGTCCTATACAAGGTTATGGAATTTGCTTATAATTGTATAGCAGCCTGTTTTGTATAAACTGTTAGACATACAAATGTATATCAAGTGTAATGTCATCTATATTCCATGAAATATATTGGTCTATATATATTTATATATTATGTGGACTGTAAATAAAATTAATATAATATCAAAGAGTCTCATACTTTCATACATAATTTATGAAATCTCCATTTTGATAAAGACGTATTTTCCCTCATATATTTTCTATTTATTCATTGATCCATTCATTCCTACCCTATTGTCCACTTGGGTAACACTTGATGCACATACCTTTCCAGAACACCCGATATCACTAAGTTTTTAGTTCACCTGGCGAAAAGCCAGGGTGAGCTTTTTTCAACACTTGGCGTCTGTCATCCCCTCCGTCCGTCCGTTGTCCATCGTTTTTCAAAAGTCTTCTCCTCTGAAACAATTTAATTGATTCAAACCAAAAATGGCCATAAGCATCATTGGGGTCCCTAAATTCTAATTAATATCCGGCATGTCCGTTGATGAACAAAAAAAAAAAAAAAAGGCCGTTGTTGCTATAAACAGAACATAGGGGTAAAATGACTATTTTCTCCTTATATCTCCAAAACTAAAACAGATTAAGAGAAACCATGAAGGATGAAAATGTTCAGCACATCAATCTCTAAAAGTCTCCATTACCCCGAAATCGTCAGACGACTCCTTACATCAGTTATTGGGTGTTAAATGCAAATTTCGACGATTTTTTCTGTTTTTCCCCAATATCATGATAACAATAGAGAGAAACTGTAAAAAGCAAAAATGATCAGTACATCACGCTCTACAAAAGTCTCCATTACCTCGAATTCGTCAGACGACTCCTTACATGAGTTATTGGGCATTAAATGTAAATTTTGACGATTTTTGCTGTTTTTCCCCAATATCTTGAAAACAATAACCGTTAAAGAGAAACTGTAAAAATAAAAAATGATCAGCACATCAAGCTCTACAAAAGTCTCCCTTACTCCGAAATTGTCAGAAGACTCCTTACATGAGTTATTGGGCGTTAAATGCAAATTTTTACCATTTTTGCTGTTTTTCCCAGGTATCTTGAAAACTAGCAGACAGAGAGAAACTGTAAAAAGCAAAAATGATCAGCACATCAAGCTCTACAAAAGTCTCCGTTACCCGGAAATTGTCAAATGACTCCTTACATGAGTTCCTGGGCATTAAATGCAAATTTTGACAATTTTTGCTGTTTTTCCCCAATATCTTGAAAACAATAACAAATAGAGAGAGAAACTGTAAAAAAACATGATGAGCAAGTCATGCATAACAAAAGCCTACATTACACTGAAATCATCAGATAACTTCTTACATGAGTTTCTGGACTTTTAAACGTAAATTGTGAAATTTGACGGTTTTTGCTGTTTTTGGCCAATTTAAGCTGAAAATATAATGCAGTCTTGAAAGGGCCAGGTATACCAGGTGAGCGATACATGCTCAGGTGAGCCTCTAGTTCTTTGATCGTCATCATCACCATGTGTACGTACTGTCATGACATGAAAAATTATTGGACAATGACGTATCCAATGTAATGTCATAATCAGAAAAAAGCAGTAACTCAGACATTTTCACCAGCTCCACATCTTGCCCTATCATTCTGGCTAGGATACTGGTGATGGTCACTGTCTTAGCTTTTATGCATCTGTTATTTTATATATATGTACATATGCCGTTAATGTGCAGTACGTATAAGGAACATAAATACACTCTAATGCAAATAGTACATGTACCTGTATCAACTTCAAGAAATTGTAAAAGTGTTGATATTGAAAAGGACATGTATGTTTGATACAGTTTGAAGGGTATGTTCCTTTTTATGCCTCTGCCGTTAGGATTTCTATGATATTTGGTAAATATAGTAAACATGATATCCTGAGTTGAATGGTGATAACGAAAATTAGTTAAGGTCAGCCATTTTCAAAGTGGCCACTTGTTCCCTGCCAAAATTTCAACTTTTAGAGATTTCAATGATATTTGGTTTACCGTTACATGGTAAACATGATATCCCAAGTTGAATGGCGATTATGAAAATTAGGTACATTAGGCCATTTTTATGCCCTGCCCACAAATGTGGAAGGGACATATAGATTTACTCTTGTCCGTCCGTACATACGTCCCAAGGTTAAGTTTTGCATTTAAGGCCATATAATGGTAACATGTTGTTATATCTTAATGATATTTCATCACTAGATGCACCTCAAGTAGTACTACCAGATTTACATACAATTTAAGTGACTGACCTACATTTCATGCTTTGAGTGACTGGTTAAATTTTGCGTTTAGGTTCATTTCTCAAGAAGTAAGCATTGCTGAGCAATCATATTTCATCAAATGAATCACCTTCATTGGTACTACCAGATTCATTGACAATTCTATTTCCTCAACCTATATATTATGCTTGAGTGACTTTGGTTAAATTTTGTGTTTAGGTCTGTTTCTCAACAACTAGGCAAAATATCCTAATAATGTTTGACTGTATGGGAATTAAATCTGCTTTAAGCTAAGACTAAAGGCGGGGCATTCGTGTCTTATAGACTCATTTTCTAGTTTTTTTTAACTCGCTCAAATTTTCTCTTAAATGTCATAAATTCCGTCATGTTAAATTTCAACGACAAACTTTAGGTCTGACGCATGGAAATCCGATGCGATTTTGGTCATTTCAAGTTACCTCGCTCGATTTTGTATTTGATCGGAGGCAACAGAATTAATATCAAATAAAGATCATGAATATTCTCTTTTAAACCGTAAGTTGTTCCTGAATTGTCTAACGTTTCGTTTGTTTATGCTGTAATTGAAAAAGGATAAAACTCAGCTATTTTGAGCCAGGCAAGACTTAAATGACAAGAGACAACAGTAAACAAAAGTAATATCAAAATACTGAACTCCAAAGGAAATGTCCAAAAGAGAAAAATCGATAAGACGGACAAGATCGAGAAAGCTACAAAGCTGCCATACTAGTAATTTTCTAATGAAAATAATTGGTTAGATCAGGTTTTAGGGCATGCCAAACCTCCCACTTATGTAACAACTTTTATAGTTCTGTATGAAATAGCTTAAAAAGCTACTGTAGAATTTGTTTATAGTAAGTTTATTTTACTACACGATCTCTTAGCATTCTCTCTTGGAATGGAATTATTTCTCCTCTGCTTCTGTTCAGGTAAAATATTACAGAAATTTGTGAAAAGGGGAGTAATGATTTACAACCGTATGATTATCTACGATTAAAGGTTTCCTGTGTTGGTTTAGATACGAAAATATTTCCCCATTTCAATATTTATAATTTTGGCACTGATCCGGCAACTTGTAAGTGAATGCAGCAAAAATGATCGAGAACATTTTGGCGACATATGACTGATATGACATAAGAGCTACGGTTCGGCATAGATATGCTTGTCACATTCATTTCAAATACCATTTTTGTTCTCAATCAGCTACAAAACATTGCTTCTTTTCCCACAATCCTTTGTAACGCAAAAACTAAAATATCGATATCGGTAAAATCTATATATTTCCGGATTTGCATGGTAATGGATTACACGGTCCGGAAAATCGGATTAAACTGACATCGATCTTTTAGTCTCTTCCTTTCAAAGGATTATGGGAAAAGAAGCCATTTTGGTTTATTCCTTGTTTATTTATCTTATTTGACCCAAAATGAAAAAGTAATTGAAAACAGAGAAATCGTGCTTGCTTTAAGTAAACTATGCAGCGCAGAAAATAAAAATGTATAGCTGAGGAAACAAAAGTTAGTGGTGAGCCAAACAAAATAATTCTCAAAATTCACTTTGAAAGTACGATTCAAATCTGGGTTGCTCAATCCCAAGTTTTTACACGGGAGAGAACCGTAGATCGATGATCTGAAACCATTCCAAAAATAAATAAGGACCATTAGAACTACTGTTCGCAGCCAACACGTATCAAGACTGAAATAAGGACCACCAAAATTTCATACTTTATTGCAGAAAATCAGCAGATGAAATCTGATGTGCAGAAAGATGATGCAAAAATAGAAGATTTGTCTGCCGAAATCGACGACCTTAGTTCCAAGTACGCAATTGCAACTGCCAAAATTGAGGAAATGACGTTCAAAGTAGAGAAAATGGAAAATTCATCTGGTATGCTTAATGGTACAAAAGCACAAACTTTTTCTTCACTTACTGTTATCGATGGGTTAATGTCAAAACCATGTATATGAAATTTTGCGAAATTGAGTTAAGATGATTTATATGAAGAATTATATGTAAAAAATTATGTCCCAAATTTAACGTGTTTAAATTCCTTAAAATTTAATAGAACTATGGAGTTATCTCCCTCATGCAAAGCTCTGTCCGTAGATGGTTTTGGCTTCCTAGTTCGTTCATTTTTTGTATGTTCTCGCTTTTACAAAGTTTTGATAACAGTTGTGGTCTTCCAAAGTTTTGGTCCGTAGCATCGCTGACGAGTAATAAATTTACGAAATGCGCACATCCGACGCAACAAAAACCTGTATGAAATGTATCACACTTTGTTTCACTTCCACTGAGTCGATGCCACTACTGGTGGACTGATAGTTCCTGAGGGTATCAACAGCTCAGTAGCTAGTACCTTTGTACTGGACCGAAGTACTGTAAAATTTAACGCTGACGAGTAATAAATCTACGAAAGGTGCACATCCGATGCAATAAAATAAGTGTGAAATGTATCACACTTTGTTTTATCACCTTATTCTGACAATCTTTGCAATGTTTCATTAGCAAATGCCCAAATAACTCATCTGTTTCATATTAATATGTGGTATGCCAATTTATTGTATACAGTGATACCTGATATTTTCATAGTGAAAATATATTTTTCAATTATCAGCCTTACAATAATATAATTTGTTTTGGTTTTTAGAAAGACTTGAAAATTGTGCCAGAGTAAAGTATCTGCAAATAAGACTGACAGTCAAACTTAATAATTTTATGTTTGTACTTTAAACCCCAAGAACAGAGCTGTCAACATCAAATTTTTGTTACAGATTTACCAAGTACTCCTGCTGATAGCGAGTGTATAGTAACACATAAGATGTCAAATTAAATGAAAGTTATGACTTCTCTGCCCTCAGACCTAGATTAGAAGGCAATCATTTTAGAATGGAATTCCATTCAAGTAAAATGTAAACAATGTGTAAATATTGTATTAAAACTGTAGTTTGATTGATAATAAGATTACTATAATTAATCAGAGGACTTGATTTTAATTAACAATACACCAAAGGTATATATGTTGCTTTATCTCCAATTCATAGTAAGTTGTTTATTTCATTTTATGATGATCTCTATGCAAGTTGTGTGTTTTTAATCTGTTAATCTTCTGTTTGGTTTTATAGGAAAATGTTTTTTACTAATCAAACAGTTTAATAACACTTAATAATGTAATTAAAACACACTTTTTAATATTATTTTTTGTCTGACAAAATGGTGTCATATTTCAACTGATTAGAAAAGATATATTTCTAAACAAGCAAAAATTTGTCTTCCTTGACTAGATACAAAATAATTGTTTCACAAAAAAATATTAAATTTAGATAATTTTAAATTGTTGCAAAAAAGAAAAAAAAATAGCTGACATGTTTAGCTAAAAATAATTGAAACAATATGGTTTTTTATGAAGAATACTTGTAAAAGATGTCTGTGGCCATTCCTTATGGCTTTTGCAAGATATTGAAATTTAACATTTTAGCGTGCAATTATATCAGATGTTTCATTATCAGGCTTGAAAAAAAACCAACACAATGGTCAATATATACATGCTTATTATCAAACTTAGACTTACAAATAAATAATGAATTATCACAGTAACGTATATCACAGTTTATTCATCGCTACCTTCATCACTTTCATCATCACTATCATTGATAGAGTCATCAGGGTCCAAGTGAATTTCCTCTATATCCTGATCATCATTATTTTGATTTGGACCAAAGTTAACAAAATGCAAAAAACAATCCCAAAGGCGATCAACAAAACTGTAAAGTTTTGGAGTCAATACTCGGTATCCCGACTGACGACGGGGTTGATCAGGACGGACACGATATTGCACCGATGTTGCGGGTCTGTCTACATGTTCGTTCCAATCTAGAATAGCAATTCCTAATTTTATATCATACATTAGTGAATGATAATGTAGTCGTTTGTCCACATGTATTAAGATGGTATTGTGGTAACTCTCTATATAATGGGTATCCCTGCAGTGTGTGTACTTCTCTGGGTGTTTATATATGTACAGTGACCTTATACAGTTCCGGAGCAACCTTTCTGCAATAGGATCCCTTATAATGTCACGTGATGGTACATAGTTGTTCTGCTTGCAGCGTGAAGTAGGGTGACAGTTAGCATGATTCTGCATATAGTGGTCCACAATACTGTCCAAAGAACGCACTAACTGGGCTGCATCACCGTTACAGTTTTTCATAGCCCAATATACATGGGTTTTCACACCGGCACCTTTATCCCTTAATTCAGGATGCCATGTTTTTCCAAGGTTAGCACGTGTCCCTTTTGTCACTTTACTCATGGCCCTTCGCACTTCCTTTGCCCCATGCCATGTATCATAGGAGTCAACAACTGTTGGCTGATTTTGTTCCAAGTATTTGCTGACAGATGTGTTCCGGTCATGTGAGTGAACTTTAATTCCAATGTTCTTGTTCTGAAAGTTCTCATATAATTTTTGGGTTCCGAAGGTTTCATGCTTCTGAGAACTTCGTTCTTCGTTTTTGGTGACGTGAACATATCCAACAACCTTATGGGTGATATTACCAAGTGCTGTTACATCAGTGTGAAAGCTGTTTTTTCGGCAAGCGTGCCTGGCGTCCGTCATAATGTCTATGTCACTGTTGGTATGAGTATTAGTATTTCTCTCTGAATGAACAGCATCATCAATACTTTTGTCCCTGAGAAAAGTGACAGCAAGTTTATAAGTCGGAAACATGTTCTCTCGGAAACGTTTTGCTGGTAATCCTATGTTAGCAAAGGTACTGAATCGTTCATACTGCGCAGGATACATTCCAGCACATAAATAGGAATGTATCATTTTATAATTCACAGTAAAATCCTGTTTCAAGGGTTCCGATGAATGCCAAAATACTGGAAACGATTCCATCTTAATAGGTTTCATAACAAGCCTAGCAACATGTCCTGTTTTGCCCATTTCAACCGGTTCTAATGGTCCATATCTTTGTGAAAGTCTGACAAGTTCATAGAGTTTAGATTTAGTACACACAAATAACTCCATGTTAGAATGTTTTGGATCTGAAGTCTCATCTTCCGGCTTTGAGTACTTCTGAATGAAAAAGTCCATCAGATTATCTAAAAGTTCAAAGTTTGATTTTGTCTTCAATACTCTTTTGAGGTTGTCAAATTTTTCTTCAAATTTCAGTTTTTGACAATCTGTGTCAAAATTAATATCAATTGACTTTCTAGGTTTCCGTATGTATTTGTATGATTTTAAATCTCCATTTGATAATCTCTTTCTATTAGTGTATTCAACATTTGTAATATCATTTAGTGCATCCATTTTGAGATCAACTTGTAAAATGCAAAGAAACTGACAAAAATCCTTTAAATTTGGGCGGTAGATAAAATCCACCAATGAAATTCAAATATGTAGCCATGTGATAAATATGACTCATATATTTTGGCGTCCAGTTTGAATGAACCAATCAGATGAGCGAAAGGAAACATGTGATAATATGTACTCTGCTACTGAAGCAGGTTAAAATGGCTGATGGACAGAGAAGTAAAATTATACTAGAATTAAATGGAGAGGAAAAAGATAAGTTGATGGAATTTTTGAAAGCTAATGACATGATGTCATGCATATCTAAGACTGGTAAGTACATTTAATTATTTTATTTATTTTATTTAATTTGAGAAATTTGTAAATATATTTTAAATTGCACTATTTTCATGTATTCTTTTTCTTTGAAATTATTTTTCATAATTTTAACAATTTGAAAACAGTTTCTGATTACATGTATAACATTTTTTTAAAAATGTTCTATCATTTCAAAGCAATCTAACTATCTAACTGCCTTTTTATTGTAGGTTCTAGGAAAAGAAAGGTGAAGCAGATGACAAGTTTAAATGAAGATCAGACAGGAGGGAAAGAAGATGAAGAAGATCCTGGCAATGATCCAGATCCTGAAATTCCAGATGACCTACAAGATGGACAGTGTCCTTACTGTTTTATAAGGCCATGTATAGCCGTGTCAAACAACAGTGCACCTTGGCTAGGTCATGGTCAGGCTCCAAGTAATGACAACCCTCAGATAAGGAAAGGAATTTACAGAAGATTCTGGAAATGTGTGAACAATGTTTATGGATGGCTATTACCCCAGTACCTAGAAAAGAAAAGAAGAATAGGTGGAGGTGAATGGGTAGTAATGCACAGACGAGAAATAATGCCAGAATGTGTTCTTCAGCTTGTGAGAAACTTGTATCCAAATCCTAATGGAGTGCCATACTTAGGACATATGTGGGAATAAATTCAAAAAATATATATATAGGATTTTAAAATACACAACATTCTACATCACTTTTGTATCGAATGTACGTGTGAATTCTTTTCTATAAAATAGTAAACATTTACATCTGTGTTATGTTCGCCAGTCAAATAATGATAAAACCACTTGTGGTAAAATCGTTATCAGCAGCAGTATATCTTTTAATTTGTCATTCCTCCTGGTGGAAGTTCTTGGGGTTTAAAGTGGTTTACTGCTTTCAGAGGAAATTGTTTAAACATTTTCCCCATAGGGTCCTATGCTTAAACTATGTCTGCTAATGGTGGCCATTTTGGGTGACGGTCAGGATCAGTGAACATAATTTGAAAGTTCATCAACCAAGGACCATCCATGCAATGTATGCTTTAATGGGCTTACTGGTTAGGAAAAAATTTTGAATATCTTTCCCATAAGGCCTTATGTAAAAACTATGTTCTCTGACGGTGGCCATCTTGAATTTCCGATAGGCACAAAAAACATATTTTTTGTAGAAGTCCATCCAACAATCATCCATGCAACAAATCAATTCAATTTGCCTGATGCTTTCTGACAAGAAGATATTTAAAGGTTGTATGACCAGTTGAATTTGTGTTTGATAAATTTGTAAGAAAAATGTAAAATATTCAAAAGTTTAACTTAACATTTATTTGACAATAGAAATGGAATGTTTTAACCCTTTAGAAATCATTTAATGTCAATCTATTTGTATTAGTTATTTGCTAAACAAAGTGTTAATTGGTTACCTGATAATAAGAATTATTTGGCAATCAGAAATCCTTTAATCTGTCATGACAGTTATATATTTTAGCTTTAGGGCATTACAATGTATAAATAAGATTATTATAGTTCAAAGAAATACAACATGTTCCTCTCAATAATATTAGATAATATAACAGTTTTTCATGTAATTTGTTACATTCTTATTTACATGTACTTACAAGACTTAAGTAATTTTATATAATAGAAAGGTTTATATAGGAAAGCACTTGTACACTTGACCAGTTACAGTCAGACTGACAGTTATCACTTAGTTAGATTTTGGTTGATACTTTGACAATACAGATAGCAGAATATTGGAACTTATGGCTACCGTTACTGTTAACATTTATGTTTGGATTGTCATGTGAAAATTATATACTGTTGTTATCGCATATTAAAAACTTTAACATTTGGAACTGACTATGTATGTGAGATTCCCCAGCATGTGAGCCTAATTCCCCACAACAGACAATAGATGGACCAGGCCCTGATGTCCCGTCCCTTGGGCCATGGTCATAGTTAACCCAACCAGAACATATTATCTGCCCTTGGCAGCCATGTTGAATTTCTGATCACCACAAAAAACATACCTTTTGTAGAGCACCATCTACTGAACATTTGTGCCAAGTTTGGTAAAAATTTATCAAGTAGTTTCAGAGGCTAAGATCAAAATGCCAAAGGCTAAAGAAGACGGACTGAAGACGATGGCCGACGAATGTAAAGTGATGGCAAAAGCTCACTTAGCCTTTTGTTAGGTGAGCTAAAAATTAGAGCACAGAAACTTTAGAAACTCCCAGCAAATGCTCACTAGACAGCTATGACCCCTTTTTATGAAACTATCTGGGCTAAAACCATTGAAGTCAATATCCCATCCTGTGTTATAATTTGAAAACTATCTGTCTACTCAACCAACTCAGAACTGACATGATAGACAGACAGACAGACAGACAAACAATGCCATTAATAATGATGATGACATCACTATAAAATGATATGTCCCCTCAAAAAGATTAGAAATAATCATGGACACCAAGTATTCATAGTATTTTTTTAAAGTCTGGATAAAGGGAGTAGGGGTGATAAGGGGCATTTTTGGCCTAAGAAAATTGTAAAAATTAAATCTGATTCATAGAACCCCAAAATGGTTTTGTGAAAGAATAATGAGTATTAGGATTATAAAATCATGTAAACAAGAGAATAATTAAATTACTTTATGATGTGAAACTTAAGTTTAAAAAATCATCATTTTTCTATGTGTTTATCAAGTTATATTTGTGATTGCATTAAAATATATGCTTATAAAATATCAAATTTGTATCAAATGGTTAAAAGTCAATGTAAAGTAAGATGATTTTCAAATTATCACATTAATACGGATTTTACTTACGTAATTTTTTATGCAATTATTGCAAAAAAGAC
>JAOXYH010079234.1:0-10852 GCA_028566455.1 Botula fusca
AAAACCCGGGAGTGACATCAGGTGCTCCGCAAACTAAAGAAATAGAAAAAGAAATCACAAGAGGCAGTAGCAATGAGAACTTCCACCAAAAATCAGGAGTGACATCGAATACTTCAGAAGGGGTTAATGGTTAAAGTGCAAGTGGAAATATCTGGTGAAGAGTCATGCGCAGTGAGGTATCGAATCAACTATGACGAGAAATTCTAACAAAAGTTATCTTGTCAAAATTGTTAGATAGATCCATCGTATTTATCTTCCAGAAGGTCAACTGGCCAAATTATTCGGTCAAATTTTAATTTACACTCTCAGCACTTATCACACGAGCAAATGCGATTACAAAAGTACAGATTACATTTTTCATCATTCATCATACAGTCGTTGAACACCCAAGGGGCTGCTGAAATTAGTTCAAGTACAGGGATGTTCGAATTATCGAAGTTCTTAAGCATTAAAATCATGTTGACGGGACAGAAAATATCGTTCGAATTACCCACGATGTTCAAGCCATTCACGAGGCACCGAGGTTATGAATGCACTTACGATCGTTCGTATATCTTTCGACCTTTAGTGAAATAATACACAGGCCGAAAGTGGACGAATATAAACAAGAATTTAGATTGAATAAACATCGAACAATTCACACTTTCGTGTTCTATAAGTGAATAGTTGCAACATTTCTATTATTATTGAAATATATGAGACATTTTATGTTGCAAAATATGATTGAATCACTGATTTCATCATTTATGACCCTTATGTTTCTAATGTTATAATTGTCTACCTCTAAAGTAGTAAAATGCGCATTTCAACAGTCAGTCGTATAAGGATAACGTTACACGCTTCCAACAAGTGGAAAACTCATACGCATACAAATAACACAAATGTATTAGCTAGGTTTAATATTACCTGCATTATTTAGATATTCACATATCACATTCTCTGAGATAACATGACTGTAAACCCTATATCTCCATTTGGAAAAAAACACTTACAATTTTGAAATTCTGCTTGGTAATGATATGAATTAACATGACTTCGTTTTTTATAAGTTAAGTGACTTTTTTGAGGAAGCTATCAGCGCCTTGCCTAGTGAAAACTGTGACCAAAATGTTATGCAGCAAATGTATATTCAAGTAATAAAACGATTTGGAACTCATTATACAACGGAAGTGGTGAATGGAGCCAAGGCGATACAGGAAGTGCGGTTTAGAAAATCTGATTTAGATAGGTTTCAAGCCGAAGGCATAAATGTTCAGGTATATGCATTAATTCCTTTTGAATCTTCGGAAATGAAAATCTATTGTTTCAAACCTTTGCAACAGCTTCTCTGCAATTTAATATATAAAATTCCTCAATAGACATATAATATCTATGTGAAACGTTACACTCAGCGACAATTTGAAACGTTATATTTAGGACAACTCAGAAGATTAGTAGGTTTCCTCATATTCCAGTGAATTCTACGCTTAACGTTTCAACTTCCTGTTGAAGAATTTATTACCCACATTTCACCATTCATCATTGTAGTTGAAGTTTAGGTCAAAGATGCCTTTTTGTTCGGATTTGAGCAAAGCGATTTTATGAACAAAGCATTCTTTTCGGGACAAGAGTAAACGTTTTTCGTGGATAGGAGTAAAATTTATTTTCGGGATAAAAGTTACGTTTGTTTTCGGGTTAAGAGTAAATCTTACGGGTTAAGGGTATTACAGACGTGGCAATGAATTAGATTATCAGTGTTAAGGAAAAGCAGAAATTAAAAAGCAAAATTGTTGTCCGTCTATTGATGAATGGGCTGACATGAGTGGTAAGTTTAATACAGGGTAACCTGTCTAAACCGAACCCTGAATAAACCCAAAATCTGTGTAAACCAAACTTCTTCCAGAGGCCAGTCACATAAATTTCTATATTACTTAAACTTGTGTAAACAGCAAACCTGACTAAACAGAACCTTAAGTCCAAAAGGGTTGAGTGTTAACTGATTTCACTGTAGGTGAGATGCTAAGGAGGATTTTTATAAAATATAATTATATATGTGTGTTTTGTGATGAAATACGACATCTATAAAGGAAAAAACAGCAAGCTGCAAACATAATTAATTAGTACCTACTGATGTATATCAATTTTAAGAAATCATATTACATACATATGCGGGTGGAAAAATCTGTTCACTAGTATTTACAACATGTATATTTTGGATCACTGCGACCTCCCACGGGCGAAATATATTATTCTACAAATATAACCTGATTAAATATAGATTGAAATAGACAGACACGTTCACGTTAGCGTGAGCACGTATGCTTACATATATTTGAAACCAGTTTTTTATGTTGTTTATTTTGTATTGCAATAAAAGTCAGGAAAACTGAGGTTAGAGCGATTATCAAAACCTAAAATTTATGGAAAAAGATAAAGCCAAGAAAACAGCATCACATGGGACACTAAAACACAAACATTGGTGCAGTGGAATTCTACTACAGATAAATAAAAATGATTTCTTGAAAAGAAAAGTTATTGTATCATACATATTTATCAAATAATGCTTAAGCATTGTACTTTAGGTTGCAGCACAATTCAGTTCTCCGTTTGGAGGAGGTGGTTCAAGTGTAGGTGTTCAAAAAAATGAAAAACTAAAAGAAATGGTAGACAGTACTGAAAAAGAGAGGCGCGAGTACTATATTGGTGGTAGTCCCCCATCTGGAGACTATACTGCAGGTTCCACTGAGAGTTTGAGAGAATGGGCGAGATCTGCATCTGAGAATCCGGCACCGATTCAGTACGTACTGTCATCAATAGATACCCTGCTAAGACCAGAGTCTTTCAGAAAATCTATTAAAGGTAATTTTAGCCATGAATTGAAATATTGACAAAGGTCTCTCACTATATTCTTTACTAAGGACAGCTCTTCAGGACGGTTAATACATTACATCACAATAAAACAAAGTTTCCTGAGTTTACCCCAGGTTTTCGTGAGGTTCATGGTACTCGTTTCTTCTTTTATACCCCTCCACCCTAGGGAGGGGTATATACTTATCCTCATGTCCGTTCTTGTGTCCATCACACTTTTCGTTTCCAGATGTTTAAAAGATAACGCTTTTATACAGCTTTCTATAATTTTAATAATTATGTTGTTTCCTACTATAAAATGAAGATCAAGTTCAATTTTGACGCAAATTGCTATTGTCATTCAAGAGTTATTTGCCCTTTGCTGGTTTAAAAAAACATTGTATTTTTCGTTTCCAGACGATAGAAAAAGAACGCTTTTACGGAGCTTTTTCAAATTTTAATATGTTATTATCTACTATAAAACGAAGGTCAAGTTCGATTTTGACGCAAATCGCTATTGTCATTCAAGAATTATTTGCCCTTTGATTGTTTAAAAAACATGTTTTTTTTTCTTTCCCGGATGATAGAAAAAGAACGCTTTTAAGCAGCTATCTCAAATTTTAATATATTATTATCTACTATAAAATGAAGGTCAAGTTCGATTTTGACAGCTATTGTCATTCAAGAGTTATTTGCCCTTTGATTGATTAAAAAACTTGTTTTTTTCCGTTTCCAGATGATAGAAAAGAACGCTTTTACACATTTTTCTCAAATTTTAATATGTTATTATCTATTACAAAATGAAGGTCAAATTCGATTTTGATATAAATCGCTTTTGTCGTTCAAAAGCTATTTGCCCTTGATTGTTTTAAAATCATGTTTTTTTCTGTTTCAAGAGTTAAAGAAAATAAAGGTCATCTTCAATTTGGATGTAAATCGCTTTTGTCGTTCAAGAGTTATTTGCCCTCGATTGTTAAAACATAACTTTTTTTCATTTCCAGGTGTAAAAAAGAGAATGCTTTTACGCAGCTCTCTCAAATTTTATGTTATTTCCTACTTTAAGATAAAGGTCAATTCTGACAATAACATGTCAAAAATCTGGCATTTTATTAGAAGTATGGGCGGGGAGGGGGTATCCATGATGAGTAGATCACTAATTCTAGTTAGTTTTTGTGTTATGTTGCATGATTATTTATTGTTGTTTTCGTTGTTTTGTACATTCATAGTCCGTTTATTGCCTTATGCTCAGCGAGCTTGAAATACGGGTTGGTATCTTCTATATTTTATTTATCATTTATTATAGACAACCTTATCTAGTGTGTCGGTATATTTCGATTAATGTTCAATACAATTCCAAAGAATGTCTTTTACAGGTCTTCATGAGAGAAGAAAGTGTTTGCGAAAAGCCCTTTTTAGTTACTGCGTTGGAACAATAAAGGCAAAGCACTGTATCCCTTTAGGAAAAAGTGGTTCTGATGGGGAACAAGATACATTCAAGTAGGTATCTTAACCAGCGCTATTGTTTACTTATTACTTGTTTCTAATTATTGGGCAATGCATGGGTGAAATATGCTCGACAGATATTTTTACAAATGTACCCTTCCACTCCAAACGAGTGTGGAAATGGAAACAGTTTTTAGAATAAAGTGATAACCTGGTTTATATTTTTTATATCTGGCTTTCAATTGTAATTGTCCTTTTTTATGTTGTGTCACAAATAGACAATATCTACATACTGTTGCTCTTTATTTCATAATGTAAACTTGTGCAAAAACCCACTTCGGGTACTATTGATTAAATAACATATAATCCTGATGTGTTTATGGACAGAACAGGAAAAAAAATGCCGGGCTTGTCAGCAAAATAGGCGAGATAAACTGTTTAAACAAATCTTTGAAAACATCTCGAGGATAATACGGTAAGCAACAACATTTCTGCTATTATTTTAAAGATATGGTGACTTCGTGAAAATTAGAAATGGTGACAGATATTTGTCGCTTGCACAGAACTACGGAATGGCTCCAGGACTTACTATTAAACCATTAACTACAGGTACAAATCAACTATTTTTCTTCATAAAGTCAACAAAACTAGAAATTACAGGTGGCTTGCAATTTATATGAAAGTTTATTGTTAATTTTAAAACAATTAAAAGTAGTTTTTTTTACGTTTGTGATCTAGATAGACAAAAAATAATTTTAACAAATAAAATAAAAGTTAAAAGTATTCCAAACAACATTTGAATGGATATTACGAGTGTTATCTGCAAAATAGGAAATAAAACTGAGAACTGCTGTTGGTAAGATAACAATTAACTTTCAGTATCAACCATAACAAATTATGACGGACTGCTTCAAATTGTTACTCCGGAAGGCATTGACGGGAAATTAGGATCAAGTGTGCACTATGGTGAACCTTTTCTCCTCAAGACAATCGAGGTAAATACTCAAAATATGTATATATGGAACACCTATATAGACAAACACGCATGATAACATTCACGAATACAGGACTTAAATAACTGAAAGTTTTGTTGCTTTTTTAACTTAAACTGTTTATCAAACTTTTTTTTTAAATAATACACATCCTTACAAATTTCTTATCCAGATTTCGAAAGACTAGATGACGCAATACAAAATAGATCATTCAGGTTTGAAACACTATTGTCTGTCTTTGGTTGACGCTTTACATGCGCAGATTAAGTCACTATTTTTTCTCAGGGAGATTTCCTCCAAATGGGAAAAGCAATGATACTGAATATAAAAATGCCATCTGAAGCTAGAGTATTAGATCTGTACAGGGATGAAGATGAGAAATTGTGAGTATTATATCGTTACAGAATATTAACGACTATTTATTACACCGTATATGCCATTTACAAAATCGCCTTTTCAGGATGTCAAACATATTATGATAATTTGGGTGAGGCATAAATATAGATGATAGTAAATTGATCTACTTATCCCGTCTTTCAACAGCAACATACCAATTGAGCAGCAGAGAAGACAATAAATACGGCAAACAATAATGAGGAACTATAGTCAGTTATCTCCCTTCACCAACATACCTAAGGGAGACAAGTGAATTCGTCTCCCTTGGATCCTAAAGGCTAAGGGGAGATTATTTTATTATCTACCTTGTGTACATTGGTGAAGGGAGATAACTGACAGTTCCTCATTAAAGCAACACTAGACAGAAAACAAGTAACATGAACCCAAATAATAGCCGGGGAGAACTACCTAGTATTCAGTTCCTGCTCCACGTATGGCACCCATCGTGTTAAACATTACTGAAATCTGATTAGCCGTTATGAATAAGAAGGACAGGAGGGATATCCCATATGCAACCTGGAATAGATCTTAAATCATCTGAGGGAAACAATCTGTAACGATCTAGCAATCCATTATGGCGACCGTAGAAAATACGAAAATCGGACTTCAGCCTTTCCGAAAGAAACACTTGGTTGAAAAGCAGTTAACTTCTATCCAAACAGTATTGAAAAATATATACCCCGTAAGCAGTTGCTGTTTGAAAAATTAATTTGATGTTTACAATAGGAAAGGTGAAATCATCTTTTTATGCCCCGTCGTTAGGCGACGGGGGCATTAAATTTTATCCTTGTCCGTCCGTCCGTCCGTCCCGCTTTGGTTTCCGTTAAATAACATGTGTTTGCTTTGCTCAAATGTTTTGAAATTTTGTTATATTGTTAGGGACTACTAAAGGCAGGTCAAGTTCGATTTTGACCGATTTCACTTTTCAAGTTCCTGAGTTATGTCCCTTTATGAAGTACAAAATTGTAAAGTTTTTCAATGTACATTGTTAATATACAAATTCTCAGGAACTATGCAGCAGAATGATTTGATATTTGGTTTGTAACTTTGGAATGGTTAGTTGCACAATGTAAGCGCTTTTTAGATCTACGTGCCGTCTACTTTCTGTTTATTTGGGCGCCATTTTCCCTCCAAAATTTTAACTTCGACGGATTTCCACGATATTTGGGTTATATAGTGAACGTAATATCCTGAGTTGAATGGTGATATCGAAAATAAGTTACGAGCAGCCATTTTCATAATTTTCCCGCAAAAATTTCAACTTTTAACTATTTCAGCGATATTTGGTTTATATAATGAACATGATATTCCGAGTTGAATGGCAATAACGAAAATAAGTTACGAGCAGCCATTTTCAAAATGGCCACCATTTTTCCCCCAAAATTTCAACTTTTATGAATTTCAACAATATTTGGTTTTTATAGTAAATGTCATATCTAAAGTTGAATGGCGATAACGAAAATAAGTTAGGAGCAGCCATTTTTCCGCCAAAATTTCAACTTTTACTGATTTAATAATATTTCGTGAATATAGTAAACATGATATCCCGATTTGATCACCTGTTTTCAAAATTTGCATCTTTCAATAGAGTCAAACATGTATAGTCAGTCTACCATGATAATGTGTCAAACATTAACTGCAAGTCCACAATGGCCCTCAAAGTTCAGGGTTCAACTGGCAGGGGCATCTGTGTCCACATGGACACATTCTGCCTTTATTTGTCATAATGTTTACAATGGCAAAGGTGAAATCATCTTTTTTATCATAAAGTTTTGATCTCAATCCTCAATTTGAACTATATTGTGGTGGCCTGTTTTCATTACATAGTAAGCCACAGTATCAGGGGACAACCTAAAAAAGTTATCGACATATTTTGTTGCTTGTCTGATACACGGTACAGAGGTAATGCTAACAGCAATCTTTGCTTGCAACAAAATAACATTTTAGAATGTTAATTAGTACAACAATCATAAATACCTATGCATCTGCTCTCCAAAACGAACAGGGCATAAATGAAGCAAGAAACGTCCATAAAATAAAATAAGTGTCTAAAAACTGTTCTTCGAGTAATTGAACCGATCTATGAATACTGAGAATTGAATCTTGTCTTACTTGTACATGTATGTTGTTCTATGTTTTTTTTTTCTCTTTTAATCAATTTAATTTAATTTAATTAATTTAATTAATTCACTCTTTGTTTATTGTTTATTGAACGCTTTGAATTCGTGACACACATTTAACTTGAACATTTTGTATACATAAACTGATTTACACTTTTGAAATGACAAATGCAGTTATTATTTCAATTGAGCATTTTGCATATTTTTTTAGGTTTGTCAATATAAACCGTAGTGCAGTTGCTGATTTTTCTATTTATCTAAAGAAAGAAAAGGGTATGTTTGTATCAAAAATGTGGTTGACAATTATATTTCGTTTTTCATTATAGGCAGTTTTTATAAGATTATGATGCCAAACACTTAAGAGGCTAAGTTCGAAACTTAATTAGTGAACCAATAAAATAATTTCCCTTAGTTGAAGTAGATAATGAAAACAATTGACATCTTCCAAATGTAGAATTCAGTTATACAGACGTAATTTGCTTACATTTGAAACGAAACATATCTTCACAGACTTTCGGAAACAAGAAAGTTGATGTCTTCGGCCAACCTTAGACGACCATAAAATTATACATACGAAGACTTAAATTTCTAAATATCTATTTTTCCAAGAAACTTACCTCCGTATTAGAAAACATGGGAAAATGAACATCCTTGGCATGTAGGATAGCTTTGACACATACAACGCTTATGCAGGAGAAGCAAATTTTCCGCTCAAAATGAGAAGTTGACAATTGTAAAACCAAAACAAATTCGCTCAGTCTTAAGTTAACCCTTGCGAAATAAATGAACATGATCCTTCATATTATACAATGTATCACAATCAGAGCCCAAATCAATAATGTATGATCAGTATGAATGAGTGAAAGTCAAGTCCATATGGATAAGGCGTCCAAGCTATTGTTACTGAACCAAAAACGTTTTTGAAACTGCAAAACATTTCGTTTATAATGTATTAGTCATTTCTTTCAACTATAACATTTGGGATTGCATATATATATATGCTGTATGGTAAGTTAAAAAAAGAAAAAGAGTATTACATGTATAAAGAAATAAAAAACAATTAATGGTACAGGCGTTTCCAATGGAAATGGTGAGTTTAACCAGGTTTTACAGTGCGCTAAACCTCCCGCTTACATTACGATTTAATTCTTCCGATATGTTACAATATAAACAGGTAGTGTAAATTCGCTACCGTACAAAGTCAGTGAAATCAGTAGTCAAAACGGCACAGAACATATGTTGCAGGTATAACGAAAGCCCAGCTTTTAAAATTGTCTTATAGGAAACGAAGTACGATCAGTACGATCTCGATATAAAAAAAAAAAATTTCAACCAACGTATGAGATGTAGTTTCATATAATCTTGATTCAAAGTCCTGTCTCTCAGACAATGGGGCGTAGCAAGAAGTCCGAATAGTGGCTATTGGCTCTAGCATATCGTATTGCTTGAGAAATATAAACACCATATGCTGGAGAACTATACTACATTACCTTATAATCATGATAAGAGAATTTTCTTACTCAGTCAAATATTCTTTTAACACATCTGTGATATGATTGTGCTAATAGTTTTAATTCATCTTAAGCGATAAGAAACAACACAAGCTGGATATGAGAGGAATTGATTTAATCTATTAAATTTCTCTTTGTCAACTTATATGTTTGTTCCAGGGATAAAGTTTATCGACAAGTTGTAGGAATACCTATGGATACCAACTGTGCTCCTCTCATTGCTGATTAATTTCTTTATTGTTAAGGATCACAAAAATTTTAAGATTTCAAATGGTTATTTGAATGCTAAAATATATGAAAAGAGAGACAGTTTTTCGTTCTCCATTGTAAATGTTCCATTCCCTGCTGGGGACGTCAATGTGGCCCGTTCTTTGGACTTTACATTTCCCAATTAGTTCGCTGCAACGTGTTTGTAATGATGTCAAAGGCTTTGGTGTTCAATGAATGAAATTTATGTTTTACAAAATTTTATCGTCGTTACAAAGATTTATTACGGATGGAAACATTTTTTAATAGATTTTATTTCACATCCCAATTTTTACAAATTTGTCTTCTAACATTACTCTCCCTTGAATAAACTCATTCGTAAGGGATGAAGTTACTATTGTTCAATCCCTAAGGTCTCATATACACTTCCAGGTCAACTGGCCATGCAGTCAAATAGTTCTTAAAAATAGTGAAATGTGTAATTAATGTGTTGTATGTACTGGACTGGACATTTGTTTGAATGATTAGAATGACATGTGCGGGCTTCAAATGAAGCTGAGAATCCATGTTTTACAGTTATATTTAATTTTTGCAGCTATTGCATAGGGATCTTTTGTTATTGTTTCTTGATCAGCCATGTGCTTTTCTGTTCTGGCTGAAGTGTAGGACAGTGGGGACAAAACCCATTCTGAGATTTTTTTTTTGCGAAAACGATGAACTTACCATATTTGCAACAGGTTGATATGCTTCGCATTAGTATATCCCCTATATGTAGATTAAAACCTATATGTTCAGCAGAAACTTTTGAAAATAACTTTTGTAACATTGAAGCCTGTATGGAAACCAATCGGAACACGCTCGGCCATTTCCGCCTTATGTCGGAAAGGTCCGAGTGTGATCCGATTATATGAAAACGTCACAGGTGCATGATGCTACCCAAACTTTGTATTCTTTGGCCATAACATAGATTCTTTCCCCAGATCATTGATGCAAAAGTAGATTGACTGGCGTTTTAGCTTTACACTATCCTTATGTTTCGTGGATATTTTACTGTGTGATTTCTTAGTTATTCCTACGAATTGTATATTTATTTTATTTCCCTTGCATTAGATCATGCAGGGTTAAACGACAGTCAGTGACGTCAGTAAGTGTGAGGCGACGTCGCAGAGGACGAGCAAAGGCATATTGCTGCGCTCGCTTTCTAGGCCAAGCCTATTACATATTATTCATGTTTTATTGTTTCGTCTTCTATCTATAGTACCTATCTCATTGAATTAATCTTTTATTTTTCTTGTGCGCCCTGGCGTATTCGAAGTTTTACCACTGACCCTGGATTTAGGGGTAGGGGTGAGATCTC
>JAOXYH010079343.1:0-10852 GCA_028566455.1 Botula fusca
TAAAATGACCAAAAATGTCTTTAAATGGCTGGAACAGCTTTATTTTAAGTTGGAATAGACTCAAATTTTAATTGCAGGAACACGATAAGGCGTTGTTGAACATATATTACGGGTTTTTGTGTGTATTTTGAACTTTTACCAGTTTCTATAGAACTTGACTTGCTGAACATTTTAGCTGCTTAAAGTTTTTCTTAAAAGGGCCATGCAGCTATACCAGGTGAGCAATACAGGCTCAGATGAGCCTCTAGTTTATTTTGGTAGTTTTGCTAATAAAAGTTTCCTTTATTATGAACTTATTTTATTATTGCCTCCTCTATAAAAGACTGTGATGGCACTATATTATGATGGAAATGAAAAGAAAATTGATTGTGATGTCATATAAGGAACAAAAGTTGCATTATGATTGTACATGAAATATATTGGAAACAAAAGTAGCACTAGTCTATGGCCATCAGCTTAAATGCTGAAGGGTTGATGAATCTTCTGCATAAGAAACATGCTGTACTAGATAGCAAGGCATACAAAAAATGTACATAAACAGGAACAAACATACTGTAGCTACTTTAGTCTGTTGCTTTTCGAATACTATAATGTAGGATCTTCCAATGATTTCCCAAACATTTCTTGTCTGGAAATACTTTTCACCTCAATATTGAGGTTTGTGAACTCAATTTAAGGTCTTAACTACGTATTTTACAGTTGGGAATGCTCAGTTGAGGGGCCAGAATGACAGAGATGCATCACTAATATTGCAGTGGATCAATTTTGGAGATAATGAAATCCTTCCTGCATCATGTACTTGGGTATATCCATGTCTTGGTATTGTACAGTACAATAAACAGGTGAGAAATGTTTAGTTTGCAGATTGGAAATGTAATTTGTAAAGAAATATGCTTTATATCTTCTTTGAAGTTGCCAGTCTTGCATATATCAATTATCCCCTTGCCCAGCAGAGTTGGGGAGGGGACATAGCATTTCATTCGTCTGTCCATCCGTCAAGGTTTCATTAAGGTCCATTTCTTGGAAAACGAAATGGCATATAGTCTTAAAACATACATTTTGGATAGTAATGAACAGTTATAAAACAGTCTGATCGCTTTGACCTACATTTCATTTCATGCTTGATTGACTGGGTTAAGTTTGCATATCTTGGATAACGAACAGTCATGCAACAATTGGGTCACTTTGACCTGCATTTTGCACTTGATCGACTTTGGTTAAAATCTGCGTTAAGGTTCATTTCTTGAATGCTATAAAGGATATAGTCTTAAAACTTCGTCAGTGGATACATCTTGGATATTACCGAATAGCTGTGCAATAATTGGGTCACCTTGACCTACATTTCATGCTTGATCAACTTTGGTTAAAGTTTCTGTTAAGGTTCATTTATTGAATAATATACAGCATATAGTTTTGAAACTTCATCAGTGGATGCATCTTCGATTGTACCAAACAGCCATGCAATAATTGTGTCACTTTGACCTACATTTCATGTTTGATTGACTTGGGTTAAAGTTTTTGTCAAGGTCCATTTCTTGTATAGTATATTGCATATATTCTTGAATCTTCATCAGTAGATACATCTTGGATAGCAACCAAAAGCCATGCAACAATTGGGTCACTTTGTCCTACGTTTCACACATGATAGACTTTGGTTTAAATTTACGTTAAGGTCAATTTCTTGAATACTACACACCATATGATCTTGAAACTTCATCAGTGGATACCTCATGGATAGAAATGGACGGCCATGCAACAATCAGGTCACTTTGACCTACATTTCATGCTTGACTGACTGGTAAAAAACTGTCAAAGTGACCTGACAATGGTGAGGGTATTAGCTATCATTTCCGACTGCTCCAACGGTTTATCTTAATGTTAGATAATGTACAAGGGGTCAAGAGGGCTAGGTTTACATTTTAAATTTTTGTTTGTAGTTGGAATCCAGTAGCAAACTTCTGTTACCATTGCAAATCATATTGCTATGTCCACCTCTGGCTGATAAACAACATAAGTTTGAAAACAGGTTATTTTAAAATGTGCTGAAATTAATAATGGATGTTTATTGAAGTTGATTGCTATTATAGATTTTAAGATCACTGTTGTATGTATTTAATAGGAAACTGAACGTGCTAAAGCCCAGGTTAAGAAGGCACTTGCAGTTTTAGACAACTACTTGCAGACGAGAACATACCTTGTAGGAGAACGCATCACACAGGCTGATATAAGTGTTGCTTGCAATCTGTTGTCCCTGTACAAATATGTAAGTTTGAGTGGAACTACTAGTGATTAATAGCAGTTACTACCTAATGTCTTGGGAGAAGCAGGTATGATCCCAAAGGCCAAGATATGACGGCACTCGGACTGAATTTATAATAAAGATCTTCAGATATCTGGGAAAGTAGTGCATTGATCAGCACAATTACAAATTGCAATTGCATTGAAGTTCAGAGGGTGACGAAGTCTGTTGTTGCCGCCATAAGCCATTGCGTGCTGGTGCGGCGTAAAACCACAACAATCAATGAAGTAGGATAAAGTAGAAAAATCAAAATCACCCACCAATGCAAATCATGCTGTTGTACTTCATACATACACGGGATAGAAACTTGTACTCGGACATACAAGCTAAATGAAACTGTTAATAAATTCAGACTGAAAGGTGAATCCCTTTTAAGGTATGGATAATGTATGTACATGCAATATACCGTCTAACCAATGAACTTGTCCGACATTTGAACGTTGATGACAGTGTGAGAGTGATGTTACGACATCAAGCATGCCATTAATTAAACCTTTCAGCAAACTGACACTGAAAAATTAAGAAAAACAGGTTGGTTTAGTGGATAGCAAATATAAAAACAAATGTTAATTCTTATTGTTTGGAAGTAAATTCCTTAGAATTGCTTAAATTAAGTGTTGTACATGTAGTTATAAACCACCCTTCATCAAAGGCATGTTTGTTCGTTACAGATGGCAAATGTGTAAGAACTGAAGGTATAGAAAAATGTTATTTGTGTTTGGCTGAGGAAGGTTCTGCTTTCTCACAAACAGAGTAACAACACACAACTTTTTTGTTTTAACTCAGTTAGCATGACTGTAATATATAACACTTTGCTGATTGATTTCAGTGAATAGATATAAAATGATTTCAGTGAATAGATGTAAAATGAGCTTTGCTGATGGTGGTGATGGGAAGTCATTATTACCCAGTAGTACATAAAAGCCTTCCATGTAAATTTAATGAAACATTTAAAGTATTCTTCAAATTTTTGAGTAGCTTTATCATCAAGTTGCAACAAAGTTGTGAGATTGATATTGTAATGGGACTGCCTGTGCATGCATCCGCATGTGCCTTATGTGGATACCATACAGCTGGTATTTTTCAGTGGATCAGTACCAAACTTTGCATAGTGATGAAGAAAGCCTATTTATTTTCAAGGTCAGAGCAAACCATTATATCACACATTTGGTCATATGTAAACTTGTGAACAAAGTGCAGCTTATATTTTTTGGTTGATCTGTACCAAAATTAGCATAAGCATCAGCTTTAAGAGAGCAGAAAGCCTAAAGATCAAGGTCACAACAGGGCATACCCAGAATTAAACTTGTTTCAAATATATGGGAATGTTAGGGGATGCACTTGTTTGCAGTGCCCATGATTACATTTGTAGGTTGTGAAAATTTTCTATAATTGCTGGTATTGTTTTACTTGAGCCTTTATTTACTGTCTGAATTCAAATGAAAAAAGAAAGTTAACAGTGTCAGTCTTTTAACTCACTTTATCTTGATTCTTGACCGTGAAAAGATTTAAGTGAATTGTATCAAAGTAAAGAGTTCACAAAATTGTTGGTATGTTTATTTTATAGGTACAAATCGCTACTTCAAACAATGTGCCAGTAGAATGGGAATAGAAACATCATTTGTAGATTGCACTAATGTAGCAAAGGTCAAAAAAGCTATAAAATCAAACACAAAAGTAAGTATGATCATATTACAATTGTGTAAATTGTGCTTTTGAGGCTTCTGTCATAAAGACTGTCATAATAATGAACAGAGATGTTATAGGCTTCCGTGATTGGTACAGATAGAACAGATAACAACTTGAACATTCTGTATCCATGTCAAAAATTTAAGTCATTTATTTTACATTTGAGTGTAGTCATGAAAACATTATTCAGGTAATCAGAAGTTGTTTTAGATGTACACTATATACCTAATATTGGACTATGATCACAAAATATACACATATAACATTTTCACAGTGTAGAATTCATGTATCTCTATAATTGTCTCAGTCATGTAATGCTAAGTTTGCTCTCTTGGGAACCATTTTGCTAAAGGTTGTAGGAATTATGAGCAATCGTAACTTGTATAATTTGTAAAGGACTTACGATAAGTCTTAACTCTTACGACCTTTAGTAAAACAGTACAGGAAACCTGCCAAGACTTAAGACATGGAACTTGCTACTTCTCCACTAAGAATAAGGCATTAAGGCGTAAGAGTAAAGAATGGTTTGATCTAAGTTGGTATTGTATATCTGAGTGAGTAGACATGTCACACTGTGGACTGGTGCTACAGTGTGCTGGCACTAGACAAATTCAGCACAATCAAGTACCAAGCAGGTATATCATCTCATTGAATGAATAACTTGTTATTGCCATGATACAGTTGAAATATTGCTGACTTGGCATTAAACAATAATCTTCATTTAATACTTGCTGTTGTCTAACAGGAAGAAAAATACATTTTAACATTTTTTGCTTACCATTATACTGATTATTAGATGATTTGGATAGAGACACCAACCAATCCCACAATGCAGTTGGTTGATATAGCAGCCGTTGTGGATGTAGCTCACAGTAAAAAGCAGGATATATTTGTAGTGGTGGACAACACCTTTATGTCTTCCTGTATGCAGGTATACACCATAAACATCAGCATATGTATATTATGAATGTTATGAGATTTTTGTACATAACATGTAGAAAATACTCAGTTTTCATTGGACTATCACTTGGAACTTAACAATATATGTCATTCCTTGACGATGGGAAGACCATACCTGACAATGAACATTACACCTGCATGTGACATTTTCCCGCAGTCATTGTACTTACATTGATTTGACTAACTTCCACAAACATTTTAATACAAAAAAAAATATATATATTTATTGCTGAAATGCATAATCATGTTATTTACAAAGCTTCGTTCAGAACAGTTCTTCTATAGTGTTATCGGTCAAGGTTATAATTTACCTCACTAGACAACACTGTAGGAGAACAGTTCCTTCGTTAGAAGTCAATAATTGTTAAATAGTTCTCTTTGGTACAGAGTATTCACAATAGCTACTTGTAGCTGTAAATTTTCAAGAAATATAGCTAAACAGATTGTTTTGAACAAGATGATAAAAAATATTATTTTGAAAGCAACACCTCTTCTAATTGCAAGATGATAAAAAAAAAAACATTGTTTTTAGAGCAACACCTCTTCTAATTGCAATGATTAACTTAGAGACTGAAAAACATGTGGTTTATTTTCTTTTTTTTTCTAATTACAGAGACCTTTAGATTTTGGCGCTGATTTAGTGATGCATTCCTTGACAAAATACATGAATGGTAAGTTTAGTCTTATCTTGCATCCTGTCTACGTTTCATTGCTGATTAAGTATCATTACATATAAAAATCAGACAAGCTTGCATATATTAAAAAACACACAATAATAATTTCAAATTTTCAGCAGTTGGTATTAAGCATTTTCAAAATACATAATCAGTATCGTGTATTGTTCTACTTGACCACCAAATTTCATGTGTATTCTATGTTTCCAGTAGTTTTCTCCCTTGTTCATAAAATTTCTAGTGCATTTTCTAGAAAAATATCTCAGTTTATGATCCTTGTGTGCAGAAAAAAAAGCTATATTTTTAAAAAAGTAAGTAAAAGGGTGAAAAGGTTTCAAAATAGTAGTTATTTGGAATTTTTCATGTGCCGCTGACTGTCTGAGAAATAATTAAATAACAATCCTTGTTTCTTAAGTTTTTCAGGTAAGTTTCGCTAAAATGTACTATGAAAATTCAAGGAAAACTTGCTCTAAAATAACCTCTAAAGTATGCGCTAAAATGTCCTATATAATTCGCTAACATGACACTCTACAGCTATATCGAGTTTGCCTTTTTTTCAGTTGCACCACTCTGTAGGAACCAAAATACGGTACTCAAATTTCATAGAACGATGACATCCAACGTTATATTTTCAGCATTTTATATCTGAAATATTAATTTATTATAAAAAAAAATGCAGAAAAATCTGCTGAGAAGACAGGATTAAATTGCTATATGATAGAAGTAGAGATGATAGTCCTCATATAACTATGGTCTATTTATTACAATGTTCGCCACTGAAATGTAGTCATACAATGACATATAGAAGAACTGAGGTGAAATAATTGCAAGTTGTTTTTCATAAAACGGCTTTATGGAAGAAGTTCTTTTACAAGTCGTCTTTTATATTTCAGGGATCGTCTATACAATGACCACGAATTCTTCAAAGCGACATATTTTAGTATGTGGTGGTGGTAATGGAGCTCACTGTTTGTCTGCTTTGGCAGCATCACGTGAGAATTTAGACGTTCACGTATTGACTCTGTTCCAAGATGAGGCAGAAAGATGGACAAAAATTCTAGAAGATACAGATTTGAAGCTGTCGATTACCAATAATGACGGCACACAAACAGAATTATATTCTAAGCCATCGCTTATAACTAAAGATGTAGATAAAGCAATGGAGGGAGTGGACATAGTCTTTATTGTTGTTCCTGCTTTTGCACATGCGCAATATTTATCAACAATTGCACCATATCTTAAACAAAATGCATTGATTGTTGGACTTCCAGGACAAGCTGGTTTTGAATTCCAGAGTAGATTTATACTTGGTGATAAAGCAAGCACGTGCACAATAGCATCATTGGAATCACTTCCATGGGCTTGTCGAATTCTTGATTTTGGAAAGCATGCTCAGATTCTTGGTTTTAAAGAATCTTTGGGTATGTCGTATTTTAGTGGAAATAAATGCAACCATTCATTCTCAGTAGTTGATACTATTCAAGAGATTCTTGGAGACAAACCTAAAATCAAAGTAATTCAGAATTATATAGCAGTAAATTTAATGGCTAAATCTATTATCCACCCGCCTTTATTGTATGGGAAATGGGGAAAATGGGACGGAAAACCTGTACCTGAGAAACCATTATTTTATCAAGGAGTTGACGAAAGGCAAGCAGAATTACTGTCTAAAGTCAGTGATGAGGTACTAGCCACTGGAAAAGAACTAGAGAGGTTAAGACCAGGAATCGATATGTCTGAAGTTATTCACATATTTGATTGGTACAAGGTATATTACAAGGATCAAGTTGCGGACAAAAGTTCTTTAATGATGGCCATGAAAACAAATAAAGCATACGATGGATTGGTACACCCGATGACATCCGATGGCAATGGATTTGTACCGGATTTTACGTACCGATATACTTCTGAGGACGTACCCTTTGGTCTCGTCGTGATGAAGGGCATAGCAGAAATTGCGGGGGTTCCAACACCAACAATTGACGAGATCATTGAATGGGCACAGCAAAGGCTTGAAAAAGAATTTATCGTGGACTCAAAGCTCTCAGGGAAAGACATAGCATCTGCTAGAGCACCTCAGTCATTTGGATTACACACTGTAGATGAGCTGTTCAGTATGTGAGAGACTGAACTTAGTATTCGGTATTATTTGTATATCTTACTGTTTCATATCTGTCATTAGATATTAGTCTATAAAAATGTATCATTGACTTCTAGAAATCAAATCGTACCATGCCTGATAAAGCCAATATCAGAAACAAATGTCTATTATTTCTTATGTATCGCTAACAAATGAACAAGAAGCAAGAGCATTCCTTTGGACTGAAGAGCAAAATATATTAACGTTTTAATAAAGTTATGTAAATATCTTTCCTGGATGATGACATTACAGCCTTTCTGTCTTTTTGTAGTCGGAATGTACAAATATTTCAGTGTTAGAGTTTCAGTGTTCGCGCCATGTGATTGTCTTTTTGTTTGTAGTGACTTGAAACACGGGACTGTCTTAGTGTCGGAGAATGATGACAATGTAAGTTAATTATTATTTCACCCATTACGATATTACAGCTCTATCTCTCTCTCTCTCTATATATATATATATACTGCAAGAAATACTTTGTTATTATCAAGGAAATAACATCAATAAGTGATGTTCCATTACTTTTTATCGGTACTTTAAGGGATAGGTAGGTTATAAAGAGACAGCTAGTACCCCTTCTGTTCAAATAAGTTAAAAATTTGGCCCATTTTCCCCATTTTTATCCAAAATAATCATTAACATAAGATATGCTATTAATTGTAGTAATATATAATCCAATGTAATGTTAATTCAGCTGATCAGGCATACTGTATAAATATATTTTTATTTTATTTGGACTCGCTGATATTCAGGATCTTAAACAAGAACATACGAAACCCATGATGTAAATGGTAATTTTAGGAAAGGGATAATAAATTCAGTGCAAAGTATCTCTTTGATGTCTTATTTGAAAAACAAATCAAATATCACCTGTTCACAAAGAAACTGAGAAGCAAATTAAGGATGTTCGCTCCTGATATTCAAAATAATAACGTTTTCCTAAATTGTGCATTTTTTAAAAAGCTAATGTGAAATACTTTAAAATTATAGACTATATATGTTCGTGTACTTGTCTTTAAGATCTTGTCAAATGAAAAGTTCAATTTTTGGCGGAAAAATTTTCTATCAGCATTTTTCATAAGAAATACATAGGGAAAATAATACTTAAAATGTTCAGAAAGAAGGAAGATTTACTTTTTGAAATATTTTCCCAGATGAACATTTGAAAGAAGTCCTTTGAGAAATGAAAAGAAATATAGGTATTACTGTGTAAAAGACTCCAATGTATTTCCTATGAACACTCCAGAGAAGTTGTAAAATTTGTCAGAAACGTCAGTAGCGAACATCCTTAACAGAACGTCAGTAGTGAACATCCCTAACAGAAACGTCAGTGGCGAACTTCCTTAACAGAAACGTCAGTAGCGAAGATCCTTAACAGAAACATCAGTAGCGAACATCCTTAAGAGAAACGTCAGTAGCGAACATCCTTAAGAGAAACGTCAGTAGTGAACATCCTTAAGAGAAACGTCAGTAGAAAACATCCTTAAGAGAAACGTCAGTAGCGAACATCCTTAACAGAAACGTCAGTAGCGAACATCCTTAAGAGATTGAAAGAAAGGAGAAATGAGGTAGATGCACATGAGACAGAATCACATGAATACCGGGAAATAAAATTAACAACGACTTCATTCCTGTTCTTCATCTTAAAATTTATCATAAGGTTCTCATTATGCCAATAAGTCATTACAATACAGCAAGATGTTTACTGATAACTGCTACTTATGGTAAAAACGATGAGTTAAGCGTAATATGCGGGGAAACACAAAAACGTTTCCCTTAACACACATTTAACCAAAATGTCTAAAATATTCTTTGGTAGAATATGGCAAGTCATTAGCATTATTTCAGTGCCAATTTGTTCATGTTGTTCTTTTTTTAGAATGTGTCAAAATAAAAGGAATGAAATTGTAACGAAAGAATCTTACATAAAAAGTAATGTAATATAAAAAAACGAATGTTATTCTAATAGACAGTCCATCAACATCCCATTGCATATTCATGTTGTCTTAAGCCACGGAATATCACCTCAGCTTTGTTTGTTTTTCTAACAATGGTAAGGACAAAATTACAATAAACGAATCTTTCTTGAAGAAAAGGTAATGTTTTGAATAAAAATATCGAAGAAAAGATTATAAAAATAGACATACCAACAGACATGCTTTTGCATATCATAAGCAATAGCGTATTACCTCAGCCTCAAAATGTGTTAAAATAATAAGGGTGAAAATTATAATGAAAGAATCTCTTTCATGCAAAATAAAACCTTAATACTTAAAGATAACGACCAACAAACAAATTCGATTTGACCTTTATCAGCGTTATATCTTTGTGAAAGCTCTTGTATATTGATTAAGGCAGAAGACGATCACACACGTTATTACAAATGTGCTTCCCGGATGTTGGCATCTACAGCAGTAATTTAGAAGGACAAGTGAAGGTTAGAGAGTATTTCAAGGTAAGCGTTATAAACTGGTTGTATGAAATATCTTGGAGTGGTTTGTATGTAATTTGATTAATTTCCCGGCTAAATAGAGTTCGATATACGGAAATTATTATCGACAATGATAATGCTATAGTAATTAGCCCTTTATCGTGGGATATTGACGGGGATATTGACCACTACTGAGCGAATTAATTGGTTATTATCAATGTCTTCTTCTATCATTTGTTGAGATTTTAGCTTTATGGCGTGTTTCAAAATTTGCATAGGTGCCTTACACTTCAATCACATTACAGTCACATGACTTTATGAACACGGAGGTGGTACCAGAATATAAAGCGAAATTATGTGCGATGTGCGTACATTGTATGCGAAGGCCGACTTCAGCAAGGAAATACATAATATATTCGTACAATATCAAATAAACTTTGTTTTATCAAGTTTGTATGCATCTGAACAACTGTTGCATCAGTATATCATTTAAAAACTTTATGGAGTCTTTTTCACCTTTCATATTTACAGGATTTATACATGTTATACGCCAACATGGTGGGTGCAGGATTATTCAAAATTCATTTCAAATACTTTATTGGATAAAGCACAGTCAAATACATGTAACAATACAGAGGTTTGCGTAATCCAATACCGACATA
>JAOXYH010079451.1:0-10851 GCA_028566455.1 Botula fusca
CTTTTTTGTTTTTGTCCTGGTTTGATGTGTGTTTCCGCGCTTTTGCCTTGTCTCTTGATTCGCGAGTTTTAGATTACTGCTTAAAACTGTTGCTTCGGTATTCTGTTGCCGATATTCAATAAGAGGTGAAAGAACCCAATATGTAACATTAATGTCAGATATGATTTTATCAAACAAGATTCCATTTTATCATGTAATCACCATATCAAACAATAAGAAATCTCTGTTAAAAATACGCCTCGAAGGAAAACATCTTCAAAACAACCAGGAAGAGACTGGACTGTTGAATATAAATGGATCAGCCCTGGGATGGGTAATATAAAAGTTGGAAAATGAAAAGCTGTTGGTGAAGGGGTTTTCCTCTCATGGTTCAACAATTAGCCATTCAGATACATAAAGGAAAGGGTACAACAGAACAACTGGATACTTCACACTCAAGGTTAATTGATTTACTACAATTTACGTTAACCATCAGTGCAACTTAACCTATATAAGCGCTCTGTGAACATGAAATAATTTACCTTCCGAAGCGTTACATGTATTATCCGATTATCAGAATCGACAGATATTAAGATGAAACATAGTGTTTTATTAGTATTTCCCTCCATCAGTGGAACCTCTTGGTTTTGTCAAGTAACGAAGATGAGAGAACAACTCGGCCAAGAACTTTTTTTTTTCAAAACCAGAACATTGTCCAATATTTGCACACAGTAAGATCGTCTAGCACCATTAAAAGTGCTACCAAATGCAGAGTTCTGTGTACATTGGGACATGGTTGCGATGGATTTCAGTTCCTCGATGATAACTACGTGTGTTTGGTGTTGTGTGATAACGTTACAAGTCTGTCATCTACAGAGATACCCGGTTGTGTCAAAGTTCGTGGGACTGTTAGAACATTTCGACTTATCCGGTGCTTCGACTCATCCATATGCAGTTTCGTTTAATTTTAACAAAATTTGTGTATTTTAATTGTTTTTTTTAAATATATTGTCAAAAAGAAAGCATTGAGTTAACACCGATGGCACAACTTTAAAGAAAAGGAAGTCACACTTTTTTAGCACATTGTTACAGAAATAAATTCGATTTGCAGAATCAACGAGGAAATGCATGTGGACCCCAGGCCCTGTATTCACGAAACAACTTACGAGTTACGATGTCGTAAGGTAAGAAAAGGTAATTTTCTTGCCTTACAAACATCGTAAGTCGTAACTTGTTTCGTGATACAGGGCCAGGTTTGAATTTCCACTAAAAAACGGTAAACTAACACTATTTTCTGATTTTGGGACTATAAAAAATGTTCGACACGACCGATGTATTCGACTCAAGAATTTTCGAATTCAGGTAGCACTACACTCAAATTTAGAAAATTTTTAGTACCTGGAATTAGAGACCCATAACTTTGTTATTACTCAAAATATAGCAAAACATAAGGTATCAAAAGAAAGAAGAATAAATCAACTTCAACATAATTATAATTTCAACACATTTCTTTATAAATATCAATGTCGTAATCACCATATTTGGAAGAAAATAAACAACTTTCTTCTTTTGAAAATAACATTCTCTGCTTTATAGGTAGATATAAAAAGAATATTTCATCTAAAAGCGCTATTAAAGAGCTACAAAACCATGTCTCAGATTTTTGATGTAGATTCCAGAATGTTTAACCAAAAAACGTTATCACGTAGAGATATGTCTGTGATGTTTATGACCGTAAGATGACGGGGATTAAAATCCGTCTTGTGTTTTGTTCTGATCGATAAGTTAAGTTTTTACTTTGCATTGGTCAAATGATTTGAAATATGGATATATTGTTGGAAACACCAAAGGCAGGCGAAATTTTCTTTTTGACAGAAATCACGTTTGCATTCCTGAGTAAGTCACCTCTATGTCCTTCCAAATCGTATAGTTTACGGTCTCCGTTAAGTAATTTGATATTTAATAAACCATATAGAAGTTAAACATGTTGTTAGGAACCGCTACATGCACGCCAAGTTGCTTCACTTTTGGTTTTCCCGAGTTAGGCCTATATATATCGTTGAATTGCTTCAGACTGACTCAACCAAGCCATATGAAATTTAGAAATGTTCTTTGAAACTCTTAAAGACGGTCAAGTTTGATTTTGACAAGTTTCAGTTTTGAATTCCTTGGTTATACGCCTTTATATAGTTTAATCGGTGGTTTCCGTCTAATGACTAAAGAGTGACATAACAAAATCATTTGAATTTAGAGATGTTGCTACGAACTATTAAAGACATGTTCAGTTTGATTTGAAACCCTGGAATATGTTGGCAGTGGGGGCATCTGCGATGAAGTCGGTAGTCATAACAGTACAGAACATATATATTGTAGACATTACGAAATCTATCTTTTATATTGTAATCTTATCGTGAAAGAATATGTCTCAATAAGATCTTGATATCTAAAATAATACTTTAAGCAACGTATGAGACGTATTTCCTTATAACCTTGATTCAAGAGCATGTTTCTCAGACAATGGTGGCGTAGCAAGAACTCCGAATAGTAGTTACTGGCTCTAGCATATCATATTGAGCAATATAAACGCGATATCCTGAAAAAGCTGGTATATTTCAGCACTTAAAGGAAAATTGAAATCGTTTGTCATATATTTTTGTACTGAATTGACTACTGTCGTCAAATTCGAGATAAATGTCTAAAAATGATGCGGGGGAGGCTGTGTCGGTCGTCTCTTTAATTTCTAATTCTGCTGGATATATAAACGGAATCCACTCTCCAAATTTGAGATTGTTAATGGAAAGAGCATCGTCCATATATCGGTATGTGAAATTAAAGGATCTCGCTTCTTGTCTTTCAAAATTCTGAAGAAGCCCCGATTCATATGAATACAGATACAGATTGGCGAGGAGAGGAGCACAATTATTGCCTATTTGAACGCTGATAACTTGCTGAAAAAGCACCTCTTCACAGGTGGCAAATATATTGTCAAGGATAAAAATTCCAGCATACTGATCACCTGTTCCTCGGTATAGCATGTTTTGTCTATCCTTTTTGTTAAAATATGTAGAACTGCACCCTAAAAAGACATATTTGTAAGAATTGCCATTCTTGCAGTTAAAGGCTTTATAGATTATGCCTTTTAAATGGATTTTCAATTCATTTTGAGGCAATGAAGTATTCAGAATTGAACCTGAGAAGGGAATGAGATTTGAGTTTATCTAGAAGATCTGTCCAGTTTTAGAGAATTCACATATGATTGAAACCACTACGCGAGTAAACAGTCACAATATTCTGTTGCCCTCCTTCACTGCAGGCAAAATTAATATCTATTTATATTATTATTATTATTATTATTTGGAAATCATGTACAGGTTAACTTTATTTTTTCGAATCAAACTTAGCTGATTATATTTTTAAAGTACATTTCACAATTTTAATTGCACTTGATCCATTAGCCCGAAAGGAAGTTACAAGAATTGCCCTCTTCGGAAACATGTGCTGATTTCCAGCTCTTTCAATAGAATCGACTTGAAGTAAAGCATAATTATTGTTTCTCCATTAGAATCGATTAAATTTAATGAATCGCGGTATGAAGCTGATACTGAACATTTATTACAGAAAACCTTTGAGCTTCAAAAACAATTGTGCGGTTTGATCCAAGTTGGGATTTTGTTTTGAAGTAGTAGGAAGGAGTCTATCTGGATATTGTCTATTGGTTTTCAGTGTTGTTAAACGATTAAGAAATTATTTAATTTAATTCTTACTATTTTTTTATAACATTTCTGTATTCTTTATTTATCTCATGAATTAAACATAATAAGTAATAAATAAAGAATGAAACGTTAGACACATACAAAAAAAAACTATCATTTGGAGAGATATATTATGATATTAAAATATTTTATGAAGTTACAGCGGAAAATATTGATTGAAACGATAAACTTTCAATCATTACAAATTATGCTATCTGCAGCCAATAATGCAACGATAAACTTTTAATCATTACAAATTATGCTAGCTGCAGCCAATATTATATTTATTCTCATTTCGAATAGATCTGACAAAAAACAGAATTCACTGTGCAAGGATGTTATGTGTTAAACTCTTATTTGCGTTAATGACACTTTGCTTAGGTAAGACCTAGAACATAGTATTCGTTTATAAAAACAAAGTATGATACATTTCAATCGGTATGAAATGTATCAAACTTTGTTTTCATACCGATTTTTATGCATCGGATGTGCACATTTCGTAAATTAATTACTCATCGTTTATAAACGGAGTTTATGTGGTGTTGCAATGATTTATGTAACTTGATAATTTATTATAAATGTTTTGTTGCAAATATCGTATTTAATATCTTCTGACCTTAATAGAGTCTGCGAAGTTCAATTTTGATGCGCGACATCCAAATAAGTTGTTTCTAGATGTTTGACTGGTATTCCATAGCACCTTTTTAGGAACTGTCGAAAGTTTAGAATTACAAATTTTTTTCATTAAATGAAAAACAAACGTTTACTCCGTTTAAAATATAATTTGAAAAAAAAACTATATTTAGTTTAACAATAATAGTTAATTGTTCTTTCATTAGAATATACTATCAAGCTTGCGCTTTATGTTCTTATTCAATAATACTGCACTTTTTAAAAACGACGTACTCGTACTTCAAGTAAAATTTAAAATTTCATTACTGATTGTTATTTCAATTGTGACGTGACTTATATTCCACGTGGCACGGATGGGTATAAAAATCGATTTTATTCATGCCATCATTGAGGCCACTTCACAACACCTTAAACGGTTGATTTTCATTTTACCGTTACAGTCGAATTAAATGTATATTTGTGAAGAAACGTTTTGTTACACTGTGGTATTTCTGATTCCCTCCTTCACTGCGGACAAAATTAATATCTATTATTATTATAATTATTACTTGGTGCTCAATTAATCACTTTGCTTATTTTTATCTAGTACTTTCACACGGACTTGTGCCTCGGTTTGTATAATCTGTTAAAACACAAGGATCTGTAGGATTCGGATTAGGAATCATGTACAGGTTAACTTTATTTGTCCAATCAAATCTTAGCTAATCAGATTTTTCAAAGTACATTTCCCGGCACCCGAGTCCGTCCACAGACCTGTCCGGGCGCTTCTACACTTGGTGGATAGGGGAATGCCCTGTCGATGCGGGTAGGCAGGTCATAATACGTTAAGCCTGCCCGTGAACCATTATGGACAAACTTTGTGGAGAAACATCACGCTCCATGCAGGATAAAGATCCCTTGTATATATTTCGATAATAGTAGGCCTTTAGGGCCGTATAGAAGGCTAAATTCCCAGCCCTACCGATGTCTCCCATTTTCCGGTGGCAGTCAATACTCGGTGACCCGGTTATCCCACCACCAAAGATTTTTTGAATTGATTAACTTGTTCTCGTCCTGAATATAGCTGAAATATTGCTGGCTGGACTTTAAACTCCCATTAATCAATCAATAAATGTGAAGAAAAACCGGATATGGAGTGGTGTCACAAATCAAGCAAAAAATCCCCGGTACAGGCATATATCAAAAACATCCAAAACTTGCGACATGGTCTTCAATGATGAAAGCCACAGCATGCTGGAAGTTTTGAATGGTCCCGGAATAAAAGTATACATCCCTCCATTCTAATTGCAATTGATCCATTTACCCCAAAAGGAAGTCATAAGAATTGCCCTCTCCAGAAACATGTGCTGATTTCCACCTCTTTCAATAGAATCGACTAGAAGTAAAGCCAATTTGTATCTCCGCAAGAATCGATAAAAGGACTAGGTGCTATAAGGGCCATTTTGTCCCCAAAAATAAACATTTATCAAATAAACTGAAGATCACTGCATTTCTCATTGAATATCCAAGATAAAAGAAAATGACTAATTTTGATGTTTGATACATTGCTGTGACGTCATTATGACGTCATGGTTTTACTGTTATGTCAGTAAAGAGGTAAAAATAGCAGAATTTGACTATTTTTTAAACAATTTTGTCTTGAAAATACGGAGCGCATGCATTAACCAACAAAATAATTGTATTAAAGAAGTATCTTATCTTGTTTTATGTTCCCGAAATATATCTTGTTGGTTAACTCATGCGCTCGATATTTCCTGAAGCAAAACCTGCATGGAATTTGCACAAATTTTAAAGAAAATAGGAGAGGTCTCTAATTTACTCATTTTTGCAGGAAGTTGTAATCATGGCTACACACGGGTTGCTCAGAAACCGATTTGTGTTCAATTATTAAAAGTTAGAATATTTAAATTTTTCTGAAAGGTATTTGAATCTTGACAGAGAGCACATTATTTTTATCTACATTTCTGGGCCAAAACTGGCCCTTATAGCACCTAGCTCTTTAATAAATCCCAGTATGAAGCTTATACTGAACAATGTACAACACAAAACCTTACGTTTCAAGAACAATTCTGCTGTTTGGTACTAGTTGGGACTTTGGTCTGAAGTAGTAGGTACGGAGTCTGGCCGAATATTGTCTGTTGGTTGCGTTGGTGGTGAAAGTGTTGTTAAAAGATAAAGAAATTATGCAATTTCTACTATTTTTAAGCATTTCTGTATTTTTTATCCTAGGTCACATCAGTTTAATTTGTTGTTCGACGGACCCGCGCGCATCTCTTTTAGCGAAGTCCAAATGTATTAAATTTTACAACTTCCCGCATCCGGAAACGCGTTCGGGATTTTTTTTTATTTTACCTTTTTTAATCTAAATCTTTCAAGCGCTTTAGACAACGATCTGTTCAACACTTCGGCAAACTATACTAATAATTGGCATCGATGATTTCGAGACTTCAATGGTGGGTCTTTCATCCAGTTATTGAATAAAGGGTAACAATCCAGGGCATATTCGGAACGGAACATGGAAAGGCCATCAAAACGAAATTACTCAAACATCAAAGTTACAACCAGTAGGAAAGGAAAACAAATGTCTTTTCCCGACTTTGTACAGGCATTCTCAGAAGAAAATGGTTGGTTATTATAAAGACCTTATGGCTCTAAAATCGACCCTTGCACGACAGTCGTTTTAAGCTCTGTCATAATGACAAAAAGTGAAAAATAAACAAACACAATAAAAATATCTGACAAGTCAGGAAATTCAAGCAGTCAAATAGTCACCTGAACAATGGAAGTATTGAATTGACAACCAGAAATGTTCCTATAATAGCATACCTTGACTATACATGTATTTTGCATTGGGTCATTGTTGAAGTAGTATTAAAACACAATAGATATTTGTACACAGCAGGGAGGCAAAATTTATATGTTTATCTGGTAAATATCAATGAGACAACCACCTAATCCCAGTATTGCATGTATTATATCTGGAAGTTGATTAAGATCATGGTAAAAAACCTGGGTCATTCTTTCCTTATATTTGCTTTTTACATATTTTGGTTCAACATCTCTTGTTTTCCAGCTCTCCTAACTGAAACATCTCAAGATTGCTGATGAAAAATTTCAATGGATAGCATAGCCCGGTAGGGAAATGTCTAAATACATCAATTTGGCAGTTGTTTTAATATAAACATGTATACATATCATTGCTTGTAATCTGGTTTTAATCAACACTATAGAATTTAATGAATTTATTCACTTAAAAAATAAAATTGCTCGCCTTAATTTTTCAAGCTCCGCCTCAGAAATTTCCAAAATTATTCTTTTTTAAATTTTCAGATGGCTCGCTTGCCCCATTTTCTAGAGGAAAAAAATCCGAAGCACAAGAAATGAAATTGGTGTGACCCTATGAATTAAAGACAAAGTAAATAAAGAATGTAATGTTAGACACATGCACAAAAACCCTGTCATTTAGAGAGAAATATGTTATGATATAAAAATATTTACGAAGTTACAGGGGAAAATATTAATTGAAACGAAAAATTTCAGTTATTATAAAACAAAGTGTCGTACATTTCATACCGATTTTGATGCATCGGATGTGCACATATCTTATAAATTATGCTATCTGCAGCCAATATTGAAACAATAAATTTTCAATCATTATAAATTATGCTATCTACAGCCAATATTGAAAATAAATTTTCAGTCATTACAATTTATGCTATCTGCAGTCAATATTATATCAATTCGTTTCGAATTGAATCTGACAAAAACAGAAGGATGTTATGTGTTAAACTTTCGTTTGCAATTATGACACTTTGCTTAGGTAAGACCTGGAATATAGTATTTGTTTATAAAAACAAAGTATTATACATTTCATACCGATTTTTATGCATCGGATGTGCACATTTCGTAAATTAATTACTCGTAGTTTATGTGTCGTTGCAATGATTTATTTGCTGTTTTAAATTTTGAAATTTTAGTGAAAACACTAAGGTTTTTCTACCTCAAGGCATAGGATTTCCGAAGTCTTATTTGGTGACCTTTTTCATTATATTTTGGATTTATAAGCGCTTCAACTTCTGAGTTGATTTTGGATTTGCATATTGTTGGATAAGAGCGTCAATGATGAGTCTTTTATAGACGAAACGCGGGTCTGGCGAAAAAAAAAAAATCCTTGCCTTGAACTTTGATGTAATTTTGTCTTATGTACCTTGATAATTTATCATAAATATTTCACATTGGATGTTTTGTTGCAAATGTTGCATTTAAAGAAACAATGCTTAGTCATGGTGAAATAGATTGGCATGTTTTATTTTATCCTTATTTCACCTCTAGTATTTTACCTTAAAATTTGCTTTCCATGTGCCGTAAATTCTCCAACTTAGATCTGGCTTCCATTTATGACAAAATATCTCTGCAGAAACGACTTTTGTTTTTGAAGGTTCAAACATTGCAATCGACACAGTAAACGACGCAAAGTCTTTCTTTCAGATATTGGGGCTTTTGAAAGAGGAATGAAGTCGCTAAGGTTCAAATAAGTCAATAAGAGGTGAAAGAACCGCATACGTAAAATTAATGTCTGATAAGATTTTATCAAACAAGATTCCATTTTATTATGTAATGATCGCCATATCAAACAATAAGAAATTTCTATAAAAAAAAAAACGCGTCGAAGGCAAACTTCGAATCGATCATGAAGAGACTGGACTTTTGAATATAAAGGAATACAGAGACTTCTGGATCATTTGTGAGATGGGTAAAATAAAAGTGAGAAAATGAAAAAACTGTTGGTGAAGGGGTTTTCCTCTCATGGTTCAACAATTGCCCATTTGGCACTCAGAACGTTCGGATTATTATAGAAGAGGGTACAACAGAACAAGGAGAGACACTGAACTGGATACTTCACACTCAAGGTAATTGATTTACTGCAATTTACGTTAACCACCAGTACAACTTAATCTATATAAACGCTCTAAGACCATGAAATGATTTCTCTTCAGGAGCATTTGAATTATATGTATACATATATTATCCGATTATCATAAATGACATATTAAAATGAAAATATATTGTTTTATAAGTATTTCCCTCAGCGAATTTGTATTAATCAGTGGCATCTCTTTGGTTTTTTTCAGGTAACGAAAATGAAAGACCAACTAAGCCAAAAACGTTGTTTTCAAAACCAGAATACTGTCCAACATTTACACGCATTAAAATGTCTAGTAATATTAAATGCGTTACCAAATGCGGAGTTCTGTATACACTGGAACATAGTTGTGATGGATTTCAGTTCCTTAATGAGGACTATGTGTGTGTTTGAAGTTGTCTGATAACGTTACAAGTCCAAATCTATCATCTATTTACAAGATTACCAACTGTCTGTTACCATCTGTCACATTTTTATTAACTTTTATTTTGTCGGTAAAATATAATACTAGTGTTTATGTTTGAAGCCAGAATTAAAAGGAAGTTCATTTTCATGATTAAAACGAGCTTATAGTTCTTTTAGGATTAGCCAAATCATTTTATTTCACCATTTGCTGTCCTCTCTTTAAATAACATTTGACTCTTGTTCATTTTTATTGTGTATGGATCATTTACAAAAAGCTATTGATGTATCCTACAATGCAAATTAATGAACATTTATATTACGGACCTCGCTGGTCAACTTTGCGAATTTCTGTCAGAGTTTCGAACACCTGTAGATTTATCCATTCAAATGGATTAAAAAATCCCCAATAACCTTCATTTTTTTCTTCTCATATTTTTACTCCCCATATAAGAAGTCATCTGACAAAATTATGAAAATTTCTATATAATTCTTTATACCTTTTATGCAGTATTAGTGATCCATATTGTCTAAGTAAAGCTCCGAGAACTACATTCCCAGCGAAATTTTAAATTGCGTATATTTTGAAAACAAGCACACGAACAAATCAATATTTTTGGTAATTTTATTGTATTATGTGATATCTTTATATAACTTTTACTATTTTTTAAACATTTCTGTATTCTTTATTTATCTTATGAATTAAATATAAAGTCAAAAAAGAATGTAATGTTAGACACGTGCACCAAAACCCTGTTATTTAGAGAGAAATATGTCATGATATAAAATACTGGTATTTTATGAAGTTATAGGTGAAAATATTGATTGAAACGATAAATCATTACAAATTATGCTATCTGCAGCCAATATTGAAACGATAAATTTTCAATCATTACAAATTCTGCTAACTGCAACCAATATTATATCTATTCGTTTCAAAATTAAATCTTACAAAAATAGAATTCACTGTGCAAGGATGTTGTGTTAAACTTTTATTTTCGTTTATGACACTTTGCTTAGGTAAGACCTAGAACATAGTATTCGTGTATAAAAACAAAGTGTGATACATTTCATACCGATTCTTATGCATCGGATGTGCACATTTCGCAACTTAATTACTCGTCAGCGATGCTAGGGGCCAAAACTTTGGAAAATTGTAAA
>JAOXYH010079561.1:0-10123 GCA_028566455.1 Botula fusca
GATATGAGCTTTTATCAATAATTAGATCTGTACATATCATTTTTAGTAAAAGAGGACTATTTTTAGAAAGAGAAAGTTAAAGCGAGTCGATATGAGTTTTAATCAAAACAATATGAATAATGATAGAATATCATGTGACAGTATTTGGACCAACAGAATAGTGGTAATAATATCATTATGTAATAAATATATTTATCTGTTATATTTCTCCACGGCACATTCACTATATTTTTTAAATAAGAGACTGTACTATTTTGTGGCATGGTTATATAGCACTGCGTATCTACTTAATTTAATTTTGGTGGAAAAAATACTGTAAAATGTTTAAATGAGGTGATTTTAATACATTTTGAAGAGACAGTGTCAATACTAATCAGTGGAAAATTGTTGCAAATCAAATTAAAGAAATTCCCTAGGATATAAATATCAATTATAGAGGAAATCCTGAGTTTGAATATTGTAAACTACTAAAACATTCCAAAGAACAACAAAGGAAAGTCAGATGTTTTTTCAGCTGACCAGTAGCAGAGTTTCATTTATAGAAAAACAGTAAATCCAAGATGTGTGCAAAGAAAAATTCCAGTGCAACATATTTCGCTTTGATTGGATGACTGCAAAATTTGAGGGGTGTGGAGGATATTTGACCTGTTGGCCAGAACAACATGCACACTCAGTTGCCATTTTCCTAGTCTGAGGTCTTGACTTTAACAAAAAACTTAACCTAAGCAACACAAACAGACACTGCTGAGGCAAAAACCTATATCCTGTCCCCAACTTTGTTAGGTGAAGGGTTAACAATATAGTCCAAAAGATTCAGTGAAGATATTTCTAACACTGCTTTTAGCTTGTTATCATACAGAGTTAATCCTATAGGTTATTTACCAATTCCATTTTAATTCCAAATCCGACTCCAAAATTATACTGTTATAGAAAGTTTGATTTCCCTTTGTTAGAACAAACAGGTTCCCACAAATGCAGTTAATTAAAATAAATTAATTTTAACTTCCCCTAATTTATTAAAAATGTAAATGTTGTAATGATGGATGAATTTTGTTCTTAACCCTCTAGTGCCCTGAATAGTATATATGCTACATACTACCTGACTCTGGTATTCTGACAATCAAAACACTCCATACATTTTACACCCCAAAAATTGAGCATTTTATGAAGGTCTGATTATATTACACATTGAAAGAAAAACCATTCCATTCGAAGGACTGTATTTTTTTAGCAACCAAGTTCACACTGAAGGTGCGGGGAAAAGAATTTAAAGTGCTAATTTTGGTAAGGGGTGGGCACCTTGAGATCCATCTCAGGAACACACCAGGTAACTATGCCCTTAGCTTTTGGTCTAAACCTTAGTCAGTGATAATAAAAGAGAAATAATTTCAGAAATTTTTCCTATTTTTCTATTAGGGCGGATGTGGGAGGGTAGGAAGGGAAGTTATATAATAGCGTGCCCATTAAATGTATATAAAGTGATCTAAAACAGTTTGTTGGTTGTGGGGGTATTATGAAACTCCATTCCTACCCTCCCACATTCATTTTAGTTGAATAGCCCTTATTGAATTACGGTGAAAATTGTAAAAAATGCCATTTTTGGCTTGAACTTTGTTCCATACCTCTTAATAGGATAAAATATCTGAGGCAAATGCTATGGTTTATACTGAAACTGTTACCAGCATAAAGCAAACTACCTTCCATTTGTATTTCATGTCATTGTGATGAGTAGTTTGGTTTCCATAGCAACGAAGAAAAGGCAAAATTTTCAACAAAAATAGCACTTTTTGAAGAGGGTGGTAGACATGAGCCATCCACCAACCCCACACATCGCCACACACCCACAAGATCACCCTGATGTTGCTTTATGCTGTTGATGTTAGTTTACTTGCTTCCTTCCTTCAACTTATTTGCATATAATTTGTATATAACTTTGCAAATAAATGAAAATGACAAAATCAGTGAAAAAGCCTTGGGCACTAGAGGGTTCAGAAGAGTAGAAACCACAAACACTTTGTTGAAAAAAAATAAATAAAAAGCTATTTATGGTTTCAGAGAAAAGAAGACATTCTTTTTTTGGAAAATAATTACAATTTTAATTTTAGAAGTAATTGCAAAGTTCAGTTAGGCCAAAAAATTTAATGTTTCGGTTCTCAGGCCCTCCCACATTTCTTTTTGAAGCACAAAAAAGTTGTCCTCATTTAAAAAATATCAAATAAAAACAAGTTCTACCTCCCTCATCAACTTTGAGGACATTGTCAGTGTAAAAAGCTCCCTCATATTTTTTTTCAAATATAAAAAGGTAAAAAAAATGCCTTCCTCCCTCATTAGTTTTCACAGAATTTGGCCTGAGAACCAGATAATTAACTTTACATGGCCTTACCATGATGATGTTTAATGCTGATTTCTAGTAATTAATGTGGCCAAGCTGTTCGTAGAACTTCTATATAACCTAGAGAAAGAATTAAATATGTTTCTATGACACAAGAATGAAGAATTGGTATTAGGTTTGTAGAAAATAAACTGCAACAATTCCTTGAAGTATTTTCTTGGTAAAACATATAAATAACATTAACTGTATAGAAAAAGTTAAGGCATGAACAAGTTTGTATAAATTCACTTTTCTCTTGTAAATATCAAAAGTGCCTAACACTGAAAAGAAGTATTTTCATTGTGGAAAAAGTCTTCATTTCACATGTGTAATGTTCATAAATGTAAAATAGAACGATTCCAGATTGGTACTGGCTATTGTAAATTTCTCCTCTGTAGATTTTGTAATTTCCATTATCAAAGTGAATATTGTACAGAGATACGTATAGAATATCATTGTATAGAGATGAATTGGTGCTAACAGGGCAAGATCCCTTTAAATCATAGTCTCAACCTTATGTACAGTGTGTTTTCTACTTAACACATTTATTTGACAATGTGTATTCAGGCTTTGGGGATCATTAGTTAGTGCTTTGAGATAAACTCAGCCATTTGATTTCCAGTTTATTTAATGTCATAACCAGAGAGTATAGTGCTGGCTACATATACATCTGAATTTTAAGGAGAATTCTTGAATTATTATTTTGTCTGATTCAGGGGCATACAGTTCTTGCCCTGTTTGTCTGAGGCAAAAACTGACTAAGGTTAAAATTTTGTGACGAAGTGGCCAGGGGCATCAGTGTTTCACAAGTACATTTGGTTTTTCAAATAATAACAGTTGAATTAAGGTAATTTTGCAGCCAAAGTACATTAATTTCATGTGTCTTCCCCTCCTTCATTCATTTGTACAGTTAAATATGCTCGTTCCCTAAATACATATTTCAGCTGCAGTAAAAATTTAATGCATTTGTGTACTTTAGTTCCAGGCTACCTGTATAACACATTTATTTTTAACTTCAAAATTCCTCATTTTTCAGCAAACCATTTGTCGAGTTCAGGGCAAAAAATTATCCCACCGGTGAATAGTTCGACTTCAAGGGAGATAACATGCTCTGTTATATTTTTGTTTGTAGCTCTTCCTTAAAGTTTGATAAGTCCACTTGTAGTCGGTATGTTAAAAGAGGTACATATTTGGTTATCAAATGAACGTGATTATTTTATAAAAACAAAAATGATGTGCAGTTACATACAGTGTATGAAGTGTACAAGAAAAACTAGCAGAGGAATGAAAAGTTGACAGTAATCACTTCAGCTCTGTGCTTTTGGCATATTTTCTGAAATTTTTTGGCAACTTGTTAGGCCTTTGGACATATACATGTAGTTGCAAGAAAGCATATTTTGAATGGAGAAATGCGCAACGGCATTAAATGGATACTAAAATCTTAAAAGTAGATTATGACTTTTGTGGTCAATCCTTACCCTCATTTGAAAGAGGGTTGAATTAAGGATTAAGATAATTCTTGAAAAAAGTAAGTGCACTTTGGATAGAGATACAAAAATCAATGTTTTATTTTGGTTGGATGAATTTGGATTTACTTGACAATGCTGTTGTCCTAGATCAACAAATGTATGTATAAATATACAGTGGATGTACCAGTTCACTTCTATTGCAACTCTTGAAAACTTCAAAACGTATATAATATTATCTGACTATTATATTATGAACAATTTGAAAGGAGGACATAAGAGGAAGTAGCAGAGAACACTGCTCGCTGCTACACTGTCAGGCAATGTGGTAATGAAAGTTTTGTAGTATAATTATTGCTTTGAGGTGAAATTTACTGTTGTGGAACAAGGCCCAATATAGTGTTACTATCTAAATATCTCTTGGTAAGGAATTATGGTCAAGGCTGCTGGATTTTTTAGTTTTCAAGATTGGGAAAATTTTTAGACATTTTTTTTTGTAAGAAGTAGAGGGGGTTGAGAGAGGGTATACAAGAAGGTTAAAAGGCTGCTGTTGAAGTAATAGTTTAGCTGAACATATGGGGAAAATATTTCTCGTCTTTGAAAATTCTGAAATCATTTACTGTGTGCATACTGCCTCATTTGTAAAGTGATCTGTCGACCTTGGAAATTTCTCAAAACTTTGGTAGTTTTTTTAAATGGGGTTGATTGCATAAATGAAATTGTGTCGATTTGTATTGAGGTACATGTAGGTACCAAACACATCATGCATGTTGTGGTTGTGCTTGATGTGAAGCAGTCTCCTAATTGATTGGTGCCTTAAGTACATGTCATAGTACTTTGTTTTACTTTTGAATTTGTATGCATCCTTAAAATCTTAGAATGATTAATTTTGTATATTTTAGATGTTGATAGGTTTGATTTTTTTTTTTTTGCCAAAATCCCTACAGTGACCGATAAATACCACAGTATTAAGACAAAATTTTTTTGTTGAGAAAAATCATCAAGGAGGTGGGGAGGGTCATTTTTTCTTCAGCAAGATGTTTATTGATGAGTATTGTACTTTTTATGAACTGTTTCATTGCCTGGACTATATGTGATTTAACGTGTAGCTGTATTTTAATCAAGACTCATTTGTATAGTATAATATCATATCAGATACATAGGACCACGACTGTATAATAAGAGATAGGAAATATATTTTAAAGCTTGTACAAATTTTGTAAGTAGTCTGTATATTTAGTTCCAGATGGAGAGTATATCGTCATGTAGTGCTTTGGCCATGAGATTCAGTTTACATAGAGTGTTAAATTTACATCTTTCTTATGTATAGTGTTTGATAATCCATTCATTAACTGTTACTTTGTAGGTAAAATTACCCTGTAAGATGGGAACATGAAGCAGATTCGTTATTGAAATATTCAGTTTTAGAATATATAGTAACTATGGAAACAAGATGATACAAATCAGAAGGAAAAAGCATTATAACACAATTTTGTTCTGGAAATTCGGGAACAAAATCAATAGGATTTTTCCACATTTTATTAACTGCTACAGATAAGAAAATATAAAATGAAAAAACTTATAATTAAAAAGTTTTTCTCATAAACAAAGAAGTAAATAATGCATTTTGTGGATTCAATACAGATGATTTGATGCTGATGACATGATGTCACGAATAAGTGGCTAATTTTCTTCAACCATACTTATTAGAATATTTTGGTTAATGAGAGCATTTTCGTATAGCTTCTGCAACTTTGGTCTAGAGACTGGTGATGGTGTTCCTCTTTTAACTGTAAATGATAAATGGAAATAAAATTTGGTAATCCCAAAAGGGTTTATCGATTCCCCTGATTAGAGATGAAGCCATGAAATATGTTGATAGTGCAGCCTGATGCACGGAGAGCTCTTAGGCTGAATACAGCTCTGTGAAGGTATTGCACTGTTGTCTGGGATTAATTTATTGTCGAAAACATACAGATATTATATACTTCAAAGATGTGTACCAAAATCGCATCAAGAGGGTAATTTTCATTTAGAATTTTTCAGTCGTTAATTATATTATTTAATAGTATGTTGAAATACAATGAAAAATGTCTAGTTAATACATTTCTGCAGAAAGTCATTAATATAGGTCTAATATGGCTTTTTCTGTATTAGACCTGTATAAATGACCAGTTGTAGAAATGTCAGTACATTGGTTAATAAAGATATCATAAAATGGGAGTTTTAACATTGATTCTGTTTTATGTCCTCATACAGTCACTGGGTCTCCTGGGGCTGTATTGGCCCTCGGCGTGTCCTCGTGGCCATTACAACTATACTTGACCCAATATGTTTGTACTTGGACATAATACAGGATTAGTATCAAAACCCCTATTTGATAGTAATGTATTAATGAATGGTTGCATGCTTACCAGTTGGATATGTATCATCGATGTTGTTTTTATACATTCATGTTTGGTACATTCTTCATGTTACAGTATCAGTTCTAATGACAATCTGGGCCTAGGTGGCCGACTGGTTATGGTCGTCGGTTTACCTGTATGATCACTGTAGCATATCACCTCTGGGATGGGAGTTCGCCCTGCTTTGTAAACAACAAAAAAGGGTGCATTCGACTTGCAACTGTATGTGATAAGGTTCGTCAGTTACCTGCCCAAGGTCGCGGTTCCCTTCGGGCACTCCTGTTCCTCCGCCATGATATAGCTGAAATACTGCTGAAAGTGGCGTTAACCCCCATTCAATCAATCAATCAAATGATAGTCATTTTTCATGCTGAAGAAAATGGTTTCAAGATTTTTTCTTTTTTCAGAGAGACTAAATTAGTCTGAGTAAATTTTCTTTTAAATATATTTGTGCAAGTTGTCTTCATAAAAGTTGTTTTTGACTGCACCACATATAGAAATCTCTTCCTGCTCTAAGCTCAACAGAGAACTCAAGCAGACCTTATGGATTGGAAAAATCATTTTGAAAAAAGGTTCTTTCAAGAATTTAACTGTTTAACTATTGTATCTGATTATTTCTCAGATGTGACGTGATTGCCTTTTAATCCAGCAGTGTGGTAGTTGAACCCCTGCAACAAAATTGTTAAATGGATATTTGTAGAAACACTCTCTGGCTGTCTGTGGCCTTCTGACCATAACATATTATAGACACAATAGGCCACAAGTGGTTCAACCAATCCCCAACGACTTTGTGTATTGGTTGAGCAAGAAACCTATTGATTTACTGGTTCAGAGATCACAGGTGAAGGTCAGGTCATTAATTAAACTTTGTTAAAAACTTGTAGATACTATAGTCCAGCAGTTTTGGTTAAAGATCAAGGTTGCAGCAGAACATACCCAGAGGTCAGATTGCTTCGAATATGTGGGGGATGCTGTGCCTTGTATTGCCTTGTTTATTTGTTTTTAAAAAAGATACTAACACATTGCAAACACAGTATTTGGATGACCAATAAATTTATCATGTTCCTTTTCCATTGAATGGTCATGATAACAAGAAATACATAAACATAGCAGAAAAAAAAGGTGATTGAACTGATACTGTAACATGTGGAAATGTACATTTTTTCATTAATTTTGTAATCCTTCCATCATTTAAATATGTACAGTAACAGACAATGGGTCCAATAACTTACACATATTGTATATGGAGTGTTATATTGTACAGTAGAAATGTAGTATTTTAGCTTGTTGTACAGCTTTTCATTTACATTCATATATTTGCTTTTCTCTCAAAGCTTCCAACTTGAGCTCTCTTTGTCTTATCAGTATTTTTTGTTGGTAGAAAAAATTATATGAAAATTTTATGGAACTGGGGGAATGGCAGTTCAATTTTATAGAACATGCTTGTGTAAAAGTTTGTTTGAATTTTGATGAAACTGCTATTATCGACACACAGACTTCTTCAATTTTATGTTCAGTCACATAGTTAATTTGAAAATAATTAACATGTACATGAAATGTGTGCAAAAGGGGCATGGGATTGGTCAAGGATATTTTGTCCTGTACATATTTATTTTTTCTGAAACGAATCATTGATTCTAATAAACAGCGGAACATGTCTAATCCAACACCTGAGGTTTCCAGCATCCTGTTTCCATTTTGGGGAAAGATTGCATTGCGATCTTATCCCTATGTCACTTGCCCATTGACATCCACCTTTTTCTTTTGGAATTGCATATTACTCTTATAAAGGAAATAACATAAATTTTTAAGTAGTAGGGGAGATAACAATTTTTATATTTAATTAATTAAGAATTTCAACAAAAGTTATTAAAAAAAGTTAAAGGTATTAACACACAATTTTTTTTATTTCGAAGGAATCTTTCCCTCAAGTGCTTCCATGCACTTTGATCTAGTAAACTCCTTGAATTAAACCCAAGTCATGCAACCTCCTCAAATCAGACATTTACTCTTGATTCCAGAGTGTATTGGATTAGACAGGCTTCACTGTGCATGCCTATTGGTTTGCTACTCAAATTCTTTAAAAAAAAAAACTATATTTCCTTTTAAAAATATATTCAAATGGAATTGTGTCATTATACCAGAAGTCATCACCCTTTTCTTGTCAGGGTAGCTAAATACTTGCAGTGTATATTCCTTATTGTTGTACAAATAGTAACATTTTTTGTATTGTAAAGAACATAGTAGTCGGAGAGATCTATATATAATGTCTAAGTTACCATTTGTGTACATTCAGTGAACAGATCAAGTTGGTTACCATTTATGTACATTCAGTGAACAGATCAAGTTCTCTCAGTGCTTTCATTATTGTGTATATTGTATAGGAACCAGTTGGGTCAAACCAGGTGTTTACCCATTTTGTACATTGTACAGTTTTGTAGATTTATGTAAAGATCTATCAAATGATTGTTCAAAACAAGTGTTCCAAACAGTTTGCTATCTCATCATGTAAGTAATATGCATGTCTGTTTTTCTCTTGTATGATTTTTGTTACTTTCAAAATTAGATGAAGCCAAGGGACACCATTGTGTAGTGTTGTCAACATTGTGACTGTACCGGGCTGATTTGATCTAACACAAAATAGAAGTACTGGGTAAATTAAACACCAAAGGGACTTAAAAAAACTTTACATTTTAGGAATGTTGTAATAATGGATGTTCTAATGCATACAAATTAGATTGATTGGGCTGAATAGGTTTGAATTGTTCAGTGATTAAGCCTTTTCAGTTAGATCATCTGGAGTTCCAATACAGTAAAACTTTGATGTGGATATATTTGAAACCCTGTTCTACGTAATTCTGATTTGAATGCAGTAGAATAATTAATTAGCCTAATAATTTGAACACCTCCAACCCGATCTAATTTTAATGCTCTTTCCTCCGGTGACCAAAGCTAGACTCTGTTTCTTAAATCTTAAATTTATAATGTCGGGTAGTGGTACCGGTTGACCCACTTGCGGCATGGTCAGGTTATGTCTCCACAACAACACTGCTAACAAAATTAGAAGGATTAATTTTCATGTGGTGACTGAAAGTCATAATAGACAAATCGATTGCATCATTTGAAAGAGATTCTCAAATGGGTATTTGTTTACAAAGTTTACGCATGCTGTGGTATTTTATATATTTTTAATTGAATGTACAGAGTACTGTTTGAATTGCTTGTTTTGAACATCATTCAAGGTTCATGCTTTTTTGTCTGTAAATCATGTACAAAGGAAACATTGAATTTGTCATCTACTAAAACCTTGTGTTTTGCAATTAAATGAAAAATGTCAGTCTAATGAAGTTTTATCATTATTTGTCTACAAGAATTGACCAGTCACTCAATGCCAAAAAATTCAGGTTGCAAATTAGGTGCTTTAAAAGTGATATGATGGTATTCCCAAAAACAAAATACACCAAAAATATTGCAAAAGTTTGCACTGAATGTCCACAGTGGAAAGGTGGCTTGCAGCTTGCCCACCCTGTCTTGCCATTTATAGGGTCAACAATGGACATTATGATTTGCTCGTTTTTCCTTACCATTTTATGAAAATCGGGATTGTATAATACAACTTCCCTATACTTGCAGGTATCTATAGTTAACTGAGTAACCCTTACTTTTATCACACGATACCAAAAATTTTAGCTCGCCTGGCTTATATTAGATGGCCAGTGTGAGCTATTGCCATCACTTGGCGTCTGGCGTAAACTTTTCCAAAACCTCTGATATGGTCTGGACTTCTTAGGGTATCTACTTTAAAAATTGTGTCTGATGACCCCCCTGCCTGTCAACAAACAAGGCGGCTATTACCATAAATTAGAACGTCGGGGTAAAAT
>JAOXYH010079779.1:0-10850 GCA_028566455.1 Botula fusca
CAAAGTCAGTCTTAACTTTTTGTTCTATTCTAATATATTTTTCGATTTATATATTTGGCTTTAAAGGTTAAATATGTACATGTATTTTCTAAAACGATAAACAAGCTTGTCTATATCTTTGTAAATGTTAGGATTTATATATTTGATGTTTTAATTGAATTTTTGATACCTATTATGATATATATTGTCTGTGGTATAATGTTTTAAATAATAAAGGGTATTGAAAATTCAATTCTTCTTCTTCGTCGTCTTTTTTCATTGAATTTCTCAAGAGTTATGGTCCTGCAAAACAGTCTAATCCGAAATGAAAGTTTGTGCATTATTAGATTCTGGTCTAGATGCTTTCATGTTATTAAAAGTCTCTGTAATATCTATCCAGTCTAATTCATGGCAGCTGTTCGGACAAATTGATATAGATTCCCAAGGAGTTAAATACGCTGGACTTTCGAGTTTTTCACGCGCTATGACCCTTCATACTTGAAAATAATTTCCTTGTCCACGTGGACACATGGTGGAGTGTCATCGAAACTTCTCTATCACTGGTTATTTAGGTTTAAACGAAAGTAGGATCCTGATTTGAAGATGTGCATATTGGTCAGATTTACCGATCTACTATTTTTCTTCCCAACAAACACTGCTCATTGAAACTATGGAACCTTTGCCTCTTCTGTATGGAGACTTTTTTAATCACTGCTCCTAAGCTTGGCACAAGTAAATACATTGTCGTAATCCCTGTAAATGAATTAAGTCGCATTAGAATCGCTTATAGATAACCCCTGGCGAGGATATGGAAGAAACTACAACACGATAATTATCCATGTGATCTAAAGATGATTCACGATGATCAAGTCATTGAATGCTCTATCTCAGAGGAGGCCTATAGTTGTCTCACCAACGACGAAAGTAGCGCAAGTAGAGACAAAATCAACAGTTGGTACTTTTTGGGACCAGGCCCCGACGCCATAAAACTGAAAATATTCTTAAGTCTGAGAATATTCTCAACTCCCATGGCAACAAACAAATCCTAGTATTCTCATTGGTTGAGAACAAAAATTTGAGTAAGAAAAAAATTCTCAGCAAAAAAAATTTCCTTATGGCGCTGGGGCCTGGTTCTCGTTCTATTGTTAGTCATGTTTTTTTACCTCATCTCTGGATTCACATCTTTAGGATTTCTCCCATCAACTTGTTGTTTCGGTGTTCTATCTTAGGATTTCTCCCATCAACTTGTTGTTTCGGTGTTCTATTGCCGATATTTCCTTTGATATATTTCTATAAATTAGGAGATGACCATATTGCATTTTAGGATTTGAGGGAGGTAAATCGAAGATTTTACTGTCGCAAATCGGAAAACAAATAATTGCACGATCAAATCTTAGAATTACCTCTGAAAATCGTAAAATACAATATGGTTATCTCCATTCTAATGCAAGAAAAAAAAGAAAGTTTAAAAGCAATTTTAAATTATAGAATTTCTGGTTTGCATCTGCGCTACAAAGTTGCCATTGGTTCCGACTGTTACATGTAATCGTCGGCTTTACCCCCTGAAAATTTTGACGTCATCTAATTGAAATTAACGTTACAAACATGATTGCATTAGAAAATATAATTTGTGTACCTTTCTAAATTGTAGCGAGCGCGTTATGCAGTTTTCCCTGCTTAAATCAAGAGTGGGGAATGTATCACGAGATTGAAGGACCTTGGAAGGGTAGGACAGCAAATTTTTCGTGTGAAAACTCATCGATAATCGACATTGGCTTTACAAAAGTTGAATGTGTTGCACGGTCAGGTCCATTTTTTCTCGAAAGGTAAGTTCGACCTGTTAATTGTTCGTCATAAGTAACCATGCATGAGTTGCGAATTTATATAGGCCTTAAACCTCTTTTTGGTTTTTAGATAATTTATGTTTGTGATAAATGTATTATATCTTGATATATGTCTTATCATATATTGGTTTATGAAATATACTTTTCCGAAGGTAAAGATACCATCAGTGGTAGTAGCGTGAATGCATTTATTTTCGTGGGTATTAGTTTTCGTGGTTGTAGAAAATTATGAAGTTTCGAGGATACTTAATTTCGTGGTGTTGTCATTTCTTAGTATGAAATCAACAGAAAATTTCTAGTCAGTTGGATACTTATATTCATGGGTTGTCAGTTCCACGAGATCGTGAAAATTGGTACCCCACAAATAATAATGAATCTACAGTATAAAACACTTTATAGTAAAATCTATGCCTTTTGGAAAAGAAAGTAAAAACCAAAGACAGGTATTATCACGACTTTTCATATCATTAAGAGCTGTTAAGTCCAAAATAAAGGATGGATAAGTGGAACTGTAATATTTTCTAATTTTTATCGTTTTTTTTTTGTTAATGTGGTGATATACAAAAACTATAGCATACATGTATCTCATAAGTTGCATTATCTTTGGTCTGCTTAACTTTGATATTCTTCTCAGACATAAAAACTAAGAAAAATATATACTTAACTGACTTTGTTTATGATTATTCGTAATAAAAAATATATTATCTTAGACAAGTGAAACAATGCATCCAGACAATTTTTCAGACGAGATGGAAATATGTACTTTTGTGATAAGCGTGTTCCCGCGGATCCCACTCTAGGAATGTACATGTTTTATGGACTTGATGAATATCGTAAGTTGTTTGTATTATAAACGGCTTAGCTAGATAAAGTATAAAAATGAAATCTTGAAAACTTTTACGTTAGCCCTTTCTTCGTTCCGTTCTTTGTTAGAACTGGTTCTCTCATACATGTATATACAGTCGAACTTGGATGGTTTGAACACTGAAGAAACAGTTCGAGCTAGAGAGGTTATTGAGCAATCAGGGTGAATTATGTTGAAACATGAGTGAACGGACGATAAAACGGGTTTGAGACATCCATGGCGTTCGAGTCATTGAAGTTCGAATGATCGAAGTTCCAGTGTATATTGTATCATTGTGTTTGAAGTTCATTTTCTGCAAAGCAAATAAAAAAAATAAAGATTTATTTACAGTGTATCATGCTGACATCAAACACGGAAAAAAAACTGGAAACGAATGATTATTAACGATTCTTAGGTCACCATCATAATAATACTGTAAAACAGAATTAAAAACAGCAAATAGGCGCTCAGTGGTATTTGTAACAATTTTGCTCTGTGATTTAAAGGATATTATCCGCATCCACCATCCATATGTGAAGCCTGCGGTATATGTGGGAAATGGAGACTCCATGTATTCTTAGGTAGGTTCCCTTTTCGTGGTCATTATTGATTGTAACATAAAACAGGAAAAAATGACCATTTTATAAATTGTGAAACGTAAAACTGAAAGATGTGAACAGAATGTTGCGAAATGAAATCGTAAATATCGGCAATAGAATAGCAAAGCAACAGGCTCAAACAGTAATCCAAAACTCGTTAATCCAGGGACAAAGCAAAAGCACGGAAACAAACAACGAGAAACCACGTCACACCAAAAAAAAAAAGAACTGAAAATCAAATACATGTAGCAAACAAACAAAAAAGAAACAGCCGACACGAGAACCAAAGCATGAGCAATGTGAACTCCCACCAAAACCCGGGAATGTAAATGAGATGTGAAATGGAATAATAAAAAATATAAATACAACTGTATAAGCAAAATACAAAAACAAGATCCTGATGAAGAAAGAGCACTGGCATAAGCGGGGAGAAAATGGCGATCTCCGTACAGCCCTTGAGGAAGACTGTCAAATATTTGGTCAGTGGCAAACTTTCTGTCTTTTTCTTTCATTTTTTAATTTTTTATTTTTACATTATAATAATAATCTAAATTGCAGCTCACCCATGGTTGTATTTTTGACCTTCAGTTAATGATGGTACATGTACGAGCTTATTTATATTTTTTTCTAATTGAACATGCCCGAATGTAACGGGCACGGTCTAAACTGAAATGTACAATAGCTTATCTGATTAATAGGCATTTCTTCGATTCACAGAATGCACTATAACATCTAGCAAGACAGTCTGCTTAAACCGGCGCTAGGGGCAGGTTTGCAATTCCAGTGAGATGTGAACGTTTGATCCATTTTGAGGGTCTCCCTGTGTCACTTTGACATGAAGAATAGCAATAAAAGCGTTGTTCCTTTGCTTTGGATTTTGTCAAGTGCGTGTAAGGAATTTGGCTTATGAATTTATACACCATATCCATTTTTTCTAAGTGTTTTGTACAGTCCGTGTGAAGGGACATAGAATATTCCCTTTTCCTTGCACCTCCAACATTACAAAACGTTATTTGAACGAAAATAAAGTTGTTATAAAAATGGTCATGCAAACGTGCTCAAATTTCTTAACGAGAAATTTGCATATTCAGTATAATTTTTGTTTTCATAAATACCAATAAATATTTTCAGAAGATAGTTGATGTGCATGTACATATTTATTGGCATGTTACAAAACAAGAATAGCGGCTGAAAAGTTATGTTTGACTGCTGACATTCTAAAACTGACAAAAAGCAGAAATTGAAGAAAATAATAACTAAAATACCAAAAAAGAAATAAGTCAGACGTGTCGAACATGTGTCTTATCTATTGCATCACCCTATTGTTATAATAATTAAGGGAAATTTTTTTCGTAAAATTTATTTAGTCACATGTTTCTCTTTGCAATTTTCTAGCTCATGACCTCATGAACACCGGTAAGTATCATTTAATGTTTCAATGTCCATTAATTCCTTAAATAATGACTAATTTGATGTACATCAGAAATCTCTAAAGGACATCTTGAATGCATATAACAATTTAATACGTATGGACATAAGGATATTTCCCTAAGGACAAACACAACCAAGGTAATTTTCATTTCAACCAGTGGCTTCAGGCAAGGTTTTTAATGATTTTGCTAATTTATGTCTACTTTGCATGTATGACAAAACATCCGTTAATAAAACCCCACTGCTAATAACTATCCTTCTATGATCAAATGTTTGTCCCTGAGAGAAAGTCTGATTTGGTAGTTCGCAATATTTTCATTTTTCGCAGTTGCAGCCATAAGACATAGAGAAAACCGAAGGGCGAAAAATCTTCAGAGTAACAAGACACAACTTCCTTACATTTGAGTCAAAAAATTTTGACAGCTCCTTTCTGAGTTGTCATCTCTTGAAAATTGACATGCTTGTTTAAATACCATTTCTCGAAAACCGTTAATAGTTGATACCTTGTACCGTCATCAATGTTCCTGGGACCAAATATCATACAAAATGGTGTCAAGGTTAAATGTCACCGATGACCTTGGCCTTTGACCTTCAACATTGTTATCGAAATTTCTCGAAAATCTCAGAAAGAGTTATCAAATATAATGGAGGAAATGATCATCTTTGCAAGTACTACATTCAATATAATTGACCGAACTCATCAGGCGTCACGTTTGTATGTGTTATTGGCCCTGAATCGTTTATTTTAAGGTTTCTTTTTGCAAATACTGGCCCTGAATCGTTTATTTTAAGGTTTTTTGCCAATATCTTAAAGCATAAAAGATAGCTGATTAAATGCAATGGGAAAAAGTGCTCGGCACGACAAAATCTACCAAGTATTTATTTGACCGAACTTATCCGATGAATCGTTATATGAGTTGTTGGCCCTGAGTCGTTTATATTCAGGTTTTTGCCAATATTTTAAACAAACCGTAAAGGATAGCTGAGCAAATGTAATGAGAAAATGCTTGACACGTTAAAATCTTAAATGTATTGAATCGAACTCACCCGACGACTCTTTTTTTGGGGGGGGGGGCGGTTATCGGTCCTGAATCGTTTATTTTAAGGCTTTTTGCCAATATCTCAAAAACTGTTAAAGATATAATGTAATTGGACAAATGTTGGCATCTACTAAAAATGTACTGGGACTAAACTCATGTTATTGGCGGTTATCGGTCCTGAATCGTTATTTTAAGGCTTTTTTGCCAATATCTCCAAAACCGTTAAAGATATAATGTAATTGGAAAAATGTTGACATCTACTAATAATATACAGGGACTAAACTCATGTTATTGACCCTGAATCGTTAATTGTAAAAGTTTTTTTCCCAATATCTCAAAAACGTGAAAGACAGGTGAACAACTGTAACGGGAAACTACTCGTGACGTCAAAATCTACTCAGAATATTTTGGACGGAATTGATTTTTAATAAATTTAACATACATATGCATATAACTCAGTTACTATCAGACATATTGACATTTGGTCTTTATAAAAGGTTCCTATGACAATTGACCGTGATCTTGGTCACAAGGTCAAAGGTTGGTCACCTTGAAATTTTCATTGTTTCCTATTTCTGAGTTTTTTTTAACATTGTGAAATAATTCGCACTGTTAATTAACGCAAAATGCATACCGACAATTGAGTTATCACGGGAAAGACCCTTTCATTGTACTCTGAACAATTGGCTTTTTAATTATTCATTTATGTATTTTGATTTTGTTCAAATGAGAATTAAATAGTAAACTTTAAATAAAAATACCAAACCGCAATCAAAGCTTGTATGTCCTAAGGCACCAGACAAGACCGTGAACAAACACAACAATGAACAACACAGAAACTAAAACCACATGAAATGAGTAACATGAACCCCACCAAAAAGTTCCTATTCCACATGTGGCACCCGTCGTATTACTCATGGCGAAAATCCGGTAAGAAGTCATGAACGAGAAGGGACAGGGATTCCACTATGACACAGAAAACAGGTAATTCATTGTCTGTGAGATAGACATTCCATAACGATCAACCAGTTCGTGATGGCGACCTGATATGAGAAGCTTACTTGTCAGCAGTAGCCCTCTATCCACAAAATCTGGATAGGAAACGCACGCTCGAGAGTATCATATTAACTGAGAAATATATACTCCGTACGCAGGCGCTGCTGGAATATTGCTACAAATGAAAGGGAAGTTTACAATCGGAAAGTTGAACTCATCTCTTTTATCGTAAAGTTTTGACCTCAATCGTCCCTCATTGTCAATTTCAAGATGAAGATCAAGATATGAAGCAGACCTTAAAGTATCTGTGGTATCCTTTATATCAACTTCATTTGGATAGATACGATCCAGAAAGTCTTCAAAGTTGGAATTATTCAAGGAGAGAACGTCATCCATATATTAAATGACTTGCCCAAGCTCTTTTCTTTTTTCTGAAGAAGCCCCTTTATGAACTCTGCTTCATATAAATAAAGGAATAAGTCGGCTAGTAGAGGAACACATTTTGACTATATCAGTCTCAGAGTAATTATTGTTAGAATCAGAGTGGTGTTTAACAAAGTAAGGTTTATCTCTTCCAAAAACAATATATTGATATCTGCGTTGACCATTCTTTTTGATAAAACGACGATGAACAAGTTCCTTGAGTCTGTCTTTTAGGTTTCGAGTGAGGAATGGTAGTGTAAACTGTAGAGAAGTCAAAAGTTCTGATACTGTTGCAGAAGTTGAGAGATTTAGACTCTAAGCATTCCAAAAGATCTTTAGATTTTTTTAGGATCCACATCAGATTCACGCCACTCCTTGAGTAGCTTGTATCACAGTACGTCTGAAGCCCAGTTTTGACTGCAGAAAGAGTAGATGTTAATAATTTGGAAAGAGGTTTTGTGGAGCATTTGGCTGATCTAGCTATATATCGTTGTTTGTATGGACACTCATGTACTTTTGGTATCCAATACAATGAAGGAAGATCCATTTCATTCTCTTTGGTATTACTACCAAAGGAACACAAAACTGAAATATGATTATCATGGATAAATTCTCCTTTAATGATTTATAAAGAGCAGATATATATATATATAGCACACATTAAGAACTGTTCACACGATATGAATACTAAAAATCTACTCTTTCAAACTAATTATTTATGAAGATATAGATTCCCAATGCTGAAAGAAACAAATTTAGAAGAACAAGTGTATACGAATTCGTATTGCTTGAAGAAAGGCGCGAGTTAAGGTGCAATGAGTCGACAGGATAAGTGTCTCCGGCTACGCTAGCATCACCTGCCATGGACCACACTTTCAAAGTCAGGCCCGATAAAATTTTGGAACGCAAAGATTGAAAATTATTCTTTTTCAGAGAGAAGAATAATAAGTAAGTTGTGTCCATCTAATTTACCATAGTTTTAATTCAATCTGTATATTAAATTAGTCCATGCTGTCAAAAAATGTTTCCTTTTTTATTTTTAAATGTTTTTATTGGTTCATGTACGTTTATTAGTATGCGTGTTCGTATCGGTGAAAAACGTTTGCTTCCTGCCAATGAACAAAATTAAATTTTAAAAATAATTTCTTCACGAATTTGAATATTGTGTGACTGAAACAAGAAAACTTAAAGACTTTTTTGAGATGTTAAACACTGTTTTCATAGAAGTTCTATCTACTGTAATTTTTCGAAATTTTCTGAAAAAAATTGTCGGTTTTATCAGAAAATACACAAGTTCTGCATAAAAGCCAGTTAAGTTGTATGTGCATTCTGATTATTACCAAATATCTATAATTAGATAAAACTATGTACAAGCGAATTCTCTCGAATAAAATCCTATTGGAATATATGGTTGTAGCAATTTTAAGTCTTATCGCTATGGTTGATCTTCATATATTCGTCTTGAGCCAACATTCCGCAGTCGTATCTATTGGATCATTGAATGTTCTCTTTTTTAGGAGAAAGAGCACGTAAGTATTAAATTGTCGAACAAAATTATGCGCAGAAAATAATTCATTATATTTTGTATCAATAAACTAAGTTATGGAGTCACAATTCTGGTGATATCTATTTTTCGTATATTCTAATTCAATATGGTCTTTCGTTCCAATAATTTGGTTTTCCTGAAATTAAAATTACGACAAGAATGTACAGAAAATATTCCAAATTTTATTGCTTTTATTAACCGGCATTATTCGGATAATTTTTATCGGAAATTTAATTTGCAACCGACGTGTTAGAGGAACCACTAAATAGATATTTCCGTACACAATGTTAAAAAACTGATGCTGACAAATTCTAAAACCTTAACCCTAATTCAACAGTCTGGCCTGTCATTTCATAAAGTCGTAATATGCACTTTCAAACTTAAATTCATAGCAACAATTTTATAATTAATACCATGAGATTTTCAACGTCGTCAAATCTCACTCGATGTCACATACGCATTTTATTAGGCTTCTCTTTGAAGTACAATTTGTAAATTTCCAAAGCTTTTTGGTCTTCAGTTTATACAATTCTTGTGCTTTTTTGCTCTCTTTATTTTTGAATTATTTTCAATTGCTAACTTACCTTGGCATAAAAGTAATTGAAGGTAGCTACAAAATAATACAACTCTAAGCAGCATCATACATTGTAGCAGGTCTTAACATTTGTAGAATTACTGGTCTCAGACTCCACATGTTACAGTTTAATTTTCCATTGAGACAGATCTAACTATTTCTTAATTAATTTCATGTAACCAATCTACAGCATTGGGCTGTACCTTACCGAAGAATTGCCCAGTTACGAACGCTAAAACCCAGATTCCTTGCACTGGCTGTGAAGACGGCGATGGTGATGGACTTTGCTGTCGTTTCTGCAATTAATATATTAAATTATATTTAAACATGTTGCGTGTAAAAATTGTGTTATTACTATTTTGTCTCCATTTTCTCTCTCCCCCAATCTGTTTCGTTGTTTTTTTTGTTAAAAACAATAGCGTTAATATATATATAATATATATATTTCCTTCAGAAATGTTCCTTGGATGTTCCTCTAAAAATTTATATTTTTGTTCGTTTATCGAAAATCCAAGATGGCAGCCAAATAGTGTCGAAGTTGAACATTAGACCCTATGGGGAATACCTTTAAAAATCTGTTTCATCAGAAACCATTGAGTCAGTGAAAATGGTCTCTTGCAGAAATGATCTCTGGATGCTCCTCTACACATTTTATGTTTTGTTACTTTATCGGTAATCCAAGATGGTCGCCAAATAGTGCAAAAGTTTCAAACTGGACCCTAAGTAAAATACTTTTGAATCATTTTGACACAAACCATTATGGCAATGAAAATGATCTTTTGCAGAAATGTTCCTGGGATTGTCCAGTACAAATTTGATGTTTCGTTTGCCAAGTGGAAATAAAAGATTTCCGCCACATATAATCAAAGGGTAGTGATACCTTAGAAAATCGTATCGTAAAATAACATTAAATCAATTTAATAATCTATTTCTGCGCAGTTAACAAAACATTAAATTTATGAATCGGCATCCAAGAAACATTTCTGCAATAGATTATTTAAGAGAGAATATAATAGTGAACCAACACCTGTCTGTGGTAAATGATAGCTGAAGTGGATACCTAGCGGTATGCGGCGGTTGTCTGTCGCGTAGTCATAAAAGGTTCAGGTAAAGACAACAACACAAAAGTTATCACTGCGTTGCTGAATCTTTTATTCCGTCGACTAGTTTCGCCAATGACCTTATGGGAAATACGTTTGAAAATCTCCTTGTCCGAAATATCTGTCACCATTCACGTAGAACATAGCTGTCAATTGGTCAATTAAGCAAAATTATAAACGAAATATTTTGATGAATTAGTTGTATGTTTTGCATACTGTTAGTTTTCTACAGAAGTGGAGACAACGTGCCATCATTCAGTCCGACTTCCAGAGGATCCACACAGACTCACTTCCTCATTACAATATAAATACAAGAAAACTATTGACGCAAGCGTCAAATTGGCCGCTTAATATTAAAATCTGAAAAGTGTTACATTTTTCATGCAACACATGTAATTTCTGCTGGCTGTCATGCTGTGAAATTGGGAAGAACTTAAAAAGTGCAATGTTCCGTGTTGTCAACGCTTATATAAA
>JAOXYH010079998.1:0-17595 GCA_028566455.1 Botula fusca
CAGTTTATATCTATGCAAAGTTTGGTAAAGATTCATTGAAAAACACAAGCTGCACTGTGTCCACAAGTATCACATATGGCCTAACCTATGACATAGCCGTGTGACCTTGAAAATCAATAGGCTTTCTGATCTTTTCATAGTTGATGCCTTTGCAAAGTTTGGTAAAGATCCACTGAAACACACAAGCAAAACAGTGGCCACAGGTATCACATACTTTGTTGCGAGGGGATAAAAATTGTGTCTGTTCAGTACATTTATATGCATACAAACAGTGAACAGACAGTAGAGCAGCGAGCTACCTTGAATTGCATTTCAAGGCACAGCTTCTCTGATTGAAGCGTCGTTTTACAGATCAAGTATCACTGATTTGAACAGAATGCAATAGGAAGTCGTCTAGGAAAGGTGTTGAAAAAAAGTTTCCACTGAACACTAATTATCAAGTACTATAAGCTATGAATCGTAGATGCTGGAAAAAATGGAGAAAAAATCCGTGTTTACAGTGCATGCAAAGAAATACATGTACCCAAATTATAGTAAATACATCACAGACAGAGTTCAAAATAATCACATAGCCAAAGCTAATTTTGTTTTTTTAGTGAACATATGATCAAAATGATGTTAGGACGGATGTACGGACAAAAGTATTCCAGTATTTGGTAAAATAAGTATACATATACGATTAAATGAGCTCTATAAATAAATATGTACAGATAAACTTTCAAAAGATACAGTTATGACAAAAAATTTCAATCACTATATATATCAAAGCATCAAATGTCTTGAAGTGGCAGGAACATTGTCTACCATCCAACGGAACAGTTTGTTCTTCATAAATGATTTGAAGTAGCGTAACTCTCTTTTTCTAGCTTTTTTGAATACTTTTGAACGTCTTTTAACTTCCTCAATAAATAATAATGTACAGCTCAAAGAAGACTGGTGGAAGGCATCTAATTCCATCCAACATTTAAATCTAGTACTCCAAACCGACCTAGTAACATTTGTAATCCAGAAGTTATCATTACGATAGTTCCATACATCCTCTAAAAATAATAGATCTGTAAAAACTATATTTCAGATATTCTCATATAATCCGACCACATTATTTTTAAAAGTAGTAAAAATTCAATGTAATGATACCTCGATTTTGGGTTTTGTTTTCGAATAAGTGACATATGCAGGGTAAGTATGTAAATTTTCAGCACTCAGCTCTAAAGATCTTGGTATTTTTTTTCAGAGATTGATTTAATACACCCTCATGATACGTATAATCAACGCTATCTAAATAAAAGGAAACTTATTTTTTTATACATGTTATCCATTAGTATTTCTAAATGTGATATTTGAAATGCGAAATGAAACAACATTAAAATGTAATAAATTCCTAAAGAATATTTGCACGTATACGTCGAAATCAAATATTTCGGTAAAGCTGTTCTAATGAAAAGTTTGCAAAGACAAATTGTTCTGCCTTAAGTTAGTAATTCAAATAGTATAAGAACGAACGACATGCGTTAATGACATTCCTTTACAACTTTGATTATCTATCAATAGATAAACATTAACATTTTTGCTGCACAGACTTAATGAAAAAGCTATTCTAATTGCTAGCCCGATAACGTAGCTAGGTTACAAATTCAGAGGAAATCCACATGCCAAAATACAATTTGATAGACATGTATTTGTTTACGTGTGTGTGTGTGTGTGTGTATTCGTGGTAGAATATCGTATTATTATCAGCTACAGTAACACATGTGTAACAGTAGAAATCCTTAGACAGGGAATCATAATATTAAGTTTTTATTTTTACTTGTAATTTAAAGGAGAAAATACATGCACTTTAAAAGTATGAATGGCAGCGTCTTAAATCTTTTGTAAAAATATTATCATCTTGATATCTATTAGTAAATTTAGCATATAAACTATTGATATACCACAAGAGTATACAGGAACAATATATATGATAGAATTGTCATGTATTAATATTATTTCCATTAATAACGTAGATTACAAGAAGAATCAAAGTTCGCTTAAATCAAATTTTTGAAACTGCTTCGAATGAAATTTTTTTGGGAGTAAGAAATAACAGCTTATATGAATGAAATTTAAATGAAATTCAAAGAAACATGAAAACTTTTTTCTAACAGATACATTGTAATGTAGATTACATACGTCCTTGTGCTTTTCAGATTTTTACATTGTCAGCTTCATTGAAGCTTAAGCATATTTGTTTTGGTGCTCCAAGGGTAAGAATAATATCCAGATTGTGTCAGGTGGTACTGGCCATTTAATGCTAAAGCTTTGTGGACGATTTGTCCCTTACTTTGCCTCAAAAACGAAACCTCATTTGGTAAGTTTTCTGTAATCTACGTTATCGGTAAAATGAAGACCGTCTCCTTAATATGCTATGTCTGACATATTAGGGCATGTTTATCGAGTATACTAGTATAAATATAGGCTACGGAATGTAAACAGGGTTCTGGAATGTAATCGTTATCAACGTAGAATGAGGATCACCAATATTATTTTGTTCGATATTTATATAAAATGTTATGTTGGCATCTATGAAAGTTCCGGAATGGATAAACGGCATACATGTTGATTTTTAACATCGAAAAGGGACAAAATATCTATTTTGGTAGCGTAGATTTAAACATTTTTCTTAAGTCTGGCACATGTTTTATACATGTAATTGCTTGTGAAATAATATCAGCCCGTTTGAGTCTAAATGATTTATTATTATATGCTGAATAGGTAATACCGCTACTGACTTATTGCAATATTCTTAAACGGTTCGCTGAAAAATTGATATCATAGAATAACGGCGTATTTGTGTTTTTACATTTCACACCTCAACATTGGGCAAAATCATCCATATGATGATTAAATTCAGATATAAAAAGCCTTTTGAAAAAGAAACAAGATTACACGTAATTTGGCGACAACACAACTTTCTAAATTTTCAATAGATTACAAGGAATATCGTCAAAAAGGCACGTTTCGCCAAAGCAATAGAACCAGACGCGTAAATGTATCGATATCTGCAGTCCGAGTGTATCCTTATTTGAAAGATCTATTACTTGCACTGACATGACTGTCAAAAGTGACACGAAGTTTTTCTGATTTTGTGGCCTATTTTTGTCTGTAATTTGCTTGTTATTCAGTCTACATGCACATATTATGGCTTAAATTGTGCGGAAGAAATAGCTCTATAAGATAAAAATGTTAGAACATTTTTATTACGTTTTTCATTGGCGACATGCGAAAATTGAATTTGGACGGATTATATGAGAATAGGTGAATTCTGTGTTGCTCCTATGTAGAAACAGTCGGAGGACACGTTTCAGGGTTATCCAAACTTGAAGGCATTTTTTCAAGGATCACTACAATAAATATAAACAAAACTGTCAAAATATATTCAATAATTTTTTGGAAGCAATGATAAAATCTCATTTTCTTTAAGAAATTTTGAGCGTGTAATAAGACTTTTTACTAAATTACGCTAAGCTCTTAAGCACCTTGTAAAATTTGACATGTTACGTAGACATTTCAGTTCTAGTTTACTCTTCCTTGCGTATTTGACAAGTTAGACCAGAAAAGGGCTTAGTATAATCTAAAATTATTTAATGTTCAATATTTCACCTGGCCTTTTGGTAACATAAGAGCTAACAATATTTATGATATTCTAAACAATTAAAACAAATTACACTCGCATATATATTATAACACATTTTTATCTTTCCGGCTTTCCAGTTAAGATGATATAACATGATATACATGTACGGTACGCATGTTAATATTTTATTTCACTTTTCATCTTGCCGGCTTTCCAGCTAAGAACAAACAATTATGTTTATAATACGCTACGCATCTTTGCAAGTCGAACTAGACGTACTGTGAGCCTAGCTCACAAATGTATACCCCCCGCTTCACACAACCGCAGCATCACCATTCAACTTGAGATATCATGTTAACTATAATTACTAAATATAATAGAAATCCATAAAAGTTGAAATTTTGGCAGGAAATTGGCGGCAATTTTGAAAATGGCTGATCGTAACAAATTTTTGTTACCCCCATTCAACTCGGGAAATCACGTACTTTATAACTCAAATATCTTTGAAATCTGTAAAAGTTGAAATTTGGCGGTAAAATGGCGGCCATTTTGACTGACAGTAACTAATTTTCGTTATCACCATTCAACTTCGGATATCATATTTACTATATAAATCAAATATCGTTGAAATTCGTTCGTTAAAATTTTGACTGGAATTTTCGCCAAATTTGACCCCTTTTAACCCCCAATATCTTGAAAAACGTAAAAGATGAAGAAAATCCGTTCGCATCTTACTGAAAGCTCATTCCAAGAGGAATTCAAGGAAACAAACCGTATCAAAATCTGATTTATAATAAAAAAAATCTACAGGCATTATAAGCTATCATGCGAATTTAACCCCTTATGGCCCCTATTTGGAGAAGGATAGGGGCCAGAATAACGAAAATTGCACTTTACCTGTATTTTATGTCCTATAACATTGTGCAGAAAATTCAAGACAATCGCATGTCTAGAACAATATATATCATAAAATGATGTTAGGACGGATGTATGGACAAAAGTATTCTAGTATTCGGTAAAATAAGTATACAGTTACGATTAAATGAGCTCTATAAATAAATATGTACAGATAAACTTTCAATAGCTACAGTTATGACAAAATATTTCAATCACTATATATACCAAAGGATCAAAGGTCTGGAAGTGGCAGGAACATTGGTCCAGGAACATTGTCTTCCATCGAACGGAACAGTTTGTTCTTCATAAATGATTTGAAGTAGCGTAACTCTGTCTTTCTAGCTTTTTTTGAATACCTTGAACGTCTTTTAACTTCCTCAATAAATAATAATGTACAGCTCAAAGAAGATTGATGGAAGGCATCTAATTCCATCCAACATTTAAATCTGGTACTCCAAACCGACCTATTAACATTTGTTATCCAGAAGTTATCATTACGATAGTTCCATACATCTTCTAAAAATATCAGATCTGAAATATCTATATTTCTCTGTTGCTCTGTCGCAGGACATGGTGCAGGATTACCCAAACTTGGAGGCATTTTTGCAAGGATCACTACAATAAATATAAACACAACTGTCAATTTAAAATTTTTAATTTTTTGGAAGCAATGATAAAATCTCATTTTCTTAAAGAAATTTTGAGCGTGTAATAAGATTTTTACTAAATTACGCTAAGCTCTTAAGCACCTTGTAAAATTTGACATGTTGCGTGGTTGGTTACGTAGACATGTTCAGTTCTAGTTTAGTCTTCCTTGCGTAGTTAACAAAGTTAGACCAGAAAAGGGCTTAGTTAATCTAAAATTATTTAATGTTCAATATTTCACCTGGCCTTTTGGTAACATTAAAGAACCGGTTTCTCATAGGCGACAATACTGATATTTGGAATACAATGTAGATCACTTTTCCTTTGAGAGTTTGATATTTAGGCGACTAAGAATACTGCCATCATCATAGAATTAAGAAAGAGGGTAGACAAAATTAATCCAATCAATAACATCAAAATTACTGATTTGATTGGTATTTATGTGATACTGCATCTTAGGTACTTACGTAAAAAAATCTGGTTCCCTCTTTGAATTCCTTTTATGTTACCAATATATTACAATGAGTTATATGAAAGTGAACTGATTGGTCTCTTCTAGAACTAGAGACGTGTACTTTGATTCCACAAAAGTTAGTGATATGTTCTTTAAGTTTCCAAAGCAACAGCCCACACCTATACACAAAAAATCAGTTTTTGTAGCTATCATCGAAATCATATACCAGTATAAGATTTGGAAATCACACGGACGTTCATATGAATAATCTGGTCATTGTCAGGGAAAAGGTTATTTTCTTTTTTTGGGGAGGGGGGGGGGTAAGAATTTCATGTACTTTGAAACGTTTTTAGGATACGGCTTATGTATTAAATATGCATTTTCAAGAAAATCGAAATCATATCCAAACAGAAAAAAAAAGAAATAGATTATCTGCACCATTGTCATACTAATTACTAAATAGTTAATAGTTGTCAATGATGATACGAGAGAGAGAAAATATAAACTTTAAGTAGGATTAAAGAAAATCAGAAAGGGAACCCGTTTGTTTACGTCTGTACCCAAAATACAGTATCACATAATGACCTAACTGATCAGTGATTGGATGCTATTGATTGGGGTTAATTTTGTTTTCCCACTTTTTGAGATCTACGAGGATTGCAGTATATATCCATATTTCACTTCAGGTAATAATTTTGACAGTTGAGTTTTTTCTTAAATTATTGTGGGAAAAGAAGGAAAATACGTGGTACGTCATTTTACAAAAAAAGAAAACACCTTAGAGGGAAGTCACACCTATGTTTTCTATTTCTTTTTGAAACATGCATATTTTTGTCCTCAAACACTCAAAGGAAAACAGTGAAATTTTCCAAAATATTTGTGTTATCACCCATGATTAATGAAATATTTTTTTGACACTTTTTCATAGAAAATTGGCCTGTGTTAGCCTGCAAATTGCAAAATTCAGCATTTTTCCCAACTTGCCTGTGCATAGATTAAATATGATGCCACTCTTGCAGTGTTTTATGCATGACTTTCTAATGACTAAAACTTTTCACTACATATGTTGCGACCGACATATCTCACTAATTTGAACACTCAAATTTTTGTCAAAAAAATAGACGCGACAATTTTTTAGACCAAAAATGTCAAAATTTGCATGACTTTCTAATGACTAAAACTTTTCACTACATATGTTGCGGCCGACATATCTCACTAATTTGAACACTCATATTTTGTAAAAAAAAAAATTAGACGCGATAATTTTTTAGACCAAAAATGTCAAAATTTGCATGACTTTCTAATGACTAAAACTTTTCATTACATATGTTGCGGCCGACATATCTCAATAATTTGAACACTCATATTTTGTAAAAAAAAAATTAGACGCGATAATTTTTTAGAACAAAAATGTCAAAATTTGGACTGACCACACATTGTGCAGGTAGGTTTTCTAGGCTGCATATTTTTCATTTCTCGGTTTGAAAAGAACGTAAAAACTAACATTCTTTCTCCAAGAGTTGGCATCTATACAAACAAGAGGGCCCAGATTGGTTAAAATATGTTAACATGATTTGTGAAAAAGTTGACCGATTAATTATTTTCCAAAACTATAGACAACACATCCAAGACGAAGTATCGCATAAAAAGATGCTCCTCATGTGTCCTGGGCTTTTGCAAAAATAAGCAAAAAACATTGTGTTGGAAACTTCTTTTTGTATTTCACTGTACAAGTTATTTTTTTCTGGTTTCAGAGGAGAATTTTTCACATTTTATCAATAGGGTCCAATGTTAAACTATGTCCTGTGGTGGTGGCCATATTGGATGTTTGATCGGCACCAAAAACACAAATATGGTAGAGGGCCACCAAAGGACCATCCATGTTGCTTTTCCTTTAAATTGGCATATTGGTTTCAAAGAAGAAGAATTTTTCTAGTTTTCCCCATAGGGTTCCTTGTTTAACTATGTCCTGCAGTGGCGGCCAAAAAAAGATAAGTCCTACGGTGGTGGACATCTTGGATTTAGGATTGGCACCAAAATCACAATTTTGAAGAGGACCATCCAAAGACCATCTATGCCACTTTCCTTTAAATTGGCTTACTGGTTTCAGACAAGAAGAATTTTTCATATTTTTCACATAGGGTCTAATGTTAAACTATGTCCTGCGGTGGCGGCCATCTTGGATTTTGGATCGGCACCAAATCAATCTTTTCGTGGTGGACCACCCGAGGACCATCTATGTCATTTTCCTTAAATTGGCTTACTGTTTTCAGAGAAGAAGAAATTTTTACATTTTTCCTATAGGGTCCACTGTAAAATTATGAGATGACGGCCAACATGGATTTTGGATCGGTACCAAAAAGTCATTTTTGGTAGAATACCACCCAAGGACCATCTATGCCACTTTTCCTTTAAATTGGCTTACTGGTTTCAGATGAGAAGAATTTTTCACATTTTTCCTTTAGGGCCCAATGTTAAACTATGTCTTGCAGTGGTGGCCATCTTGGATTTTGATCGGCACCAAAAATTTGGTAGAGGACCAATCAAGGACCATCCATGCCACTTTACTTTTAAATTGGCTTACTGGTTAATTTTCACGAAAAGTTGACGACAACGGACGGACGAACGGACGACGGACAACAAGTGATGGCAAAAGCTCACCCAACTGATCAGTAATTGGATGTTATTGATTGGAGTTGTTTTTGTTACCTCTCTTTTAGAGATCTATGATGATTGCAATATTTGAAAATTAAGATATATTCATATTAAACTGTAGATTGTGATTTTAACAAATCTTTAGAAAAGTGAAATTTTTCTTAAAATATTGTGGGAAAAGGAGAAAAATACATGGTATGTTATTTTACCAAAAACAGCTCAAGTTTTCTGTAAAATTCCCAGAGCAGGCATATTTTGTAGACAATCACTCAAACAAAGGAAACAGTGAAATTTTCCGAAATATTTGTATGGTCGTTTTTTTTTTAAATCATCCAAACCCACCCAAGATCTTAATAGCTCAACACCGGTGTTTCTGCCGTATTTGTGGTAATGACGTAACAGTATGATGTAAAAGTAAAAACCGAAAAGGGTATGTAGAACGACAAATTGACACCTAAAAATATATCAATTCTCACTGTTTCTCTTAAATGAGAACTAGGGAAATGCCTAATTATGAGGGTCAAAGTTCAAATACCAAAAACATTGGACAAAAATCGGGCAATAAAATTCCCAGTTAACAAAATCCTTACATTTAAAAACATGGATAGATCTTCTGGAGCTAAAGAATACAGAAATCTGGGTTTAAAGAGGAAGCATGATCCTGATTATTCGGATTTATCACAAAGTGAGCAGTCGACAGAGGAAGTATCAATTTCGGACCAAGAAACTTTGGCCGCAACCGAATCAATTAAAAACATCATGGGAGAGAAGAAAGAGGGTGAACTTAAGCCAGAAAATCTAACTCAACTGGACTTGAAAAACACGTCGCAAAAGCTTAGCATAAACTGCGAGAATGTTAACGATGTGCAGAATGGTGACAATTCTAATGAGATAATCTCTAAAATCGACGAAATGTTGGAAGGCGACATCATGTTGCAACCTTGCAATCCAGCCTGGAATCTTCTATGAAGAGAATCTCTACGCTCGGAAGCTAATGATATGATCCTCAAAAATCTAATAGAATCGTGCGATGAAATTATCGGTGAACTAACGGTTGGTGGTGAAAACCTGAAAACCAAACTAGCGGGGAACTTTGATACATGTAACCAAAGTGACTGCAAAAGACTACCCATAGTGCAAGGAGAAATAATGAGAGTAGCCGAATAATGGAATTCTAAGTACCAGAAATTCATTGAAAATTATGAACTGAAACTTCAGAGACCCAACAATGATAAAAACAAGAGAAATAAATCTAGAAGCAAGCCATACGTGAATAAATTTAAACGTGTTTAAAACCAAAACAATTTGTTAGCACATGTATATATCTTTAATTGACTACTAGTAATTAAAAGTCAGATTTAGTTTTTCTCATATACAAGTAAAATTGATTGTCTGCTGTCAGGGGAAGTTTTTGATTCTAATTTTAGCACCAAAGGCAATATAATCATCGGCACTGTGTGTATTTTCATACACATTGCTGAGCGAGTGTAATCAAGTGCACAATTCAGCACATTATCTTAACATGGCTAGACGTTTCCATCGAGACATCAAAACCCAAAATCGAAAAAGGAAAAGAATGTCTAAACTTAGATGGAAAATTAAAATGTCTAAAAATGCCATGGAAATAGAAAGAGCAAAAAGATTTGTGAAAAACTTTTCACAGCATAGGTTGTCGAATGATGAATGGTTGCTCCTTTCTAAAGGTGTAAAATTTATTCCTACTCCTAACGTTAAAGCTTTACGCAGATCATTAATGAAAGATTTTGAAGAATTTGAACGCAAAATGCGTTGTCAATATTTATTTGACGATGGTAGTATATACAACAAACATCCATTTTACATTAATACTGGGTACAAACCAAGTTATTCTTGCGAAGCAATAGAAAGCTATTTTCTGCTACAAAGTGTGAACTAAGCAAAATAAAAATACAAAAAGGGCAACCTAACCTTAGTGAGAATGAGAAAGTAGCTTTATTAAACCTCAAGAACAACGAAAAGATAATCATAAGAAAACCAGACAAAAACTCCACTCTTTGTGTTTTGGATCGTCAAAACTACACTACAGATCGGGTGTTTTATGCATTTCCCACTCGCCCACAGTGGGCACAGACATGCTGCCCACCCGAATGCCCACTCCAGCTTCTCCCTTAATTGCCCAGAAAGTATCATATTTAAAAACATCAGACAAACTGAAAAAAAAACTCTGCCCACTGCATATGGTGGACAGATATAAATATCATGCCCACTCCTTTGGGTGGACAGAGTGGGCATACAGGAAGTTGTTGTCTTTATCTGCCCACTCATTTTCAATCAGGAAGCCGCCATATCAAAACAGCGACAATGTAAATTGGAAATTTTACTGACGAAAACGGATTTGTTTTTTGTTTTATACTTTATTTTATTTTTGTCATTCATTTAGTAGACGATCTTCACAGAACAATGACAAGAATCACACCTGTGAACTTCTGATTGAAACCTGTTGACATTTTCCACCTTGGTTTGTTTGTAATAATATCGTGTTTTGGAAAATTATGGACTTCATAAAAGGTCTTGTCAGTAAAAACAAACGGAGACTTAAGGTCGATGGATTCGATCTTGATCTCACAAACATCTATCCCAACATCAGCCGAGAAATTAGAAGGAGTATACAGAAATCACATCGATGATGTTCTAACGTTTTTTGACACCAAGCATAAAGACCACTATAAAGTTTATAATCTGAACTTTTGTCAATAGAAGATGGTTTGAATGCCAGAACTCATCATGATCCCCCAATGGTTGTAGAAATCCATGGCCAGATAGTATCTTTTGGAAAATGAAGCTTGGAACAGTAATTCTGAATGGTGATACCCACATAATGTCAACATACTGTTTTATGGTGAAGATTTTACATTGATCCAGATTGCCCTTTGGTTGATAGAACAGGGCTGTGCATAGTCCAGACATCAGTTGTTAGGAGTTGACCACCAAAATATAGCTCAAGAAAATAATGTGTAAAATGCAACACAGACTGTTAACTTGTTGAGAAATGAACAGATATTTACTGCAAAAAAAATCGAAGTGAAAATTATTTGTAAGTGTCAAAACAGCTGTTATTTAGCCAGGTGTTATCTTTTATCACATTTAAGATAATACCACTGAAGGGGTAACATGTGTTTTCGTGAGCTCTGATCAATTAATGGATTAAGAATGTCTCTATTGGAAAAATCAGTAACTAAACTGAAATCCTTATTCTCAAATAATGAAGAAAGTGATAAAAACTTTGATAGTGTATCTTTTAACAATTCAATGGAATTTTCTGGATCTACATTAAGAAATGTTGATTTTTCATCTAACAATCGGTACACACCTGACATTTTGGACATATCGGAGAAGAAACAGAGCATTACTGTTCGTGTAGCAGATTATATGTTTGAAAGTGTAAAAGACATTTCAAATACACAATTAAATTTACTTAAAAGTGATTTTCAACATGGATCTATATACAAGACAGTGGATCAACAAGTGACTGTAACTGCATACAAATCTACTAAAGTTCTTAACATTCAAGGAAGTCAAATATACACGTGGTTGGACAGTTTCATATACCTATGTGAAAAACTTGAGGATACTAGCCCTAAAAAGGTAGGACCAAACTCCTCCACACCATTAAGGAATTTAATTATTGAGAACAACTCACTTCTGGTTGTATCTAATATATTTGACACTTCCCAAACAGACACTAAACTTTTGCCCACCGATTACAATTATGACGACCACATATATGATGGGAAGAGTAGAGAAGAACTGATAGACATCATCAAAAAACTGCAAAATGATTCTGGAAAAGAAGAAAAAGTTACAATTTCCACAGGGTGTCAAACCACTTCAACATCTGTGTCATCTTTCTGCCAAACTGTTGAATCGTGTTTGAATAGCAAAGTGACAACCAGCTCCAATGCGAGTCAGACAGAAAAAGATTCTTACAAGAAAGATACGACATCTATTGCCACTGAAACATTCACTTTTACACAAGGAATGTGCACAACTGACACCCAAACAAAGCCGATACCAGCTCCAAGAAAGTCCAAAATGACAAAAGTGGGTCCTGATCCAGTCCAGTCTCAAAAAGAATGTACTACACAACCTGACAAATATGAGAAACAGAAAACTATAAGAAAGGCTGAAAAAAACCTGATTATCGGGTCTTCTGTTCTACAGGGAATAAAAACTAAGGGCCTGAAGAACTGTGATGTAGTGACTAGAAGGGGAGCCCACATAAACCAGATAACCAGTCTTATTATGGAAAAGGACCTGACAAATTATAAAAACATCATACTCCAAATTGGTGGAAATGACCTTGCCTATCATTGCTGCCTTAAACAATTTATAGAAGACTACGAAAGTTTACTATATGCAGTAAGAGCCTTTGGAAACAAGGACACCAATATATTAGTGTCAGGACTTCTTCCCAGATCAGATGTCTGTGTCTATCAAGCGAACTTGGAACTTAAAAGGTTATGTCAGTTTCTGGACCTCATTTTTATAGATCAGCTACGAACATTTTCAGAGTATGAAGATCTCCCAAATGCTTCATTCTTTACAAGAGATGGCATTCATTTGAACAACAGAGGAACATCAAGATACCTTCACAATATAAACAATGTTGTGGGAATACTGAAAAGACAAATTGTAGGTTGTAATAAATGTGGTGAACAAAATCACAACACAGGTACATGTAGGTTTGAGAACAAGTTAAAATGCAACAAATGTGGTCAGTTTGGACATAAGGTCAAACTTTGCAAACTAAAATCTTACTAGAATGTTGGCAAAGAAGATATAGCCACTCCAAACAAATTTGATATTTTCTTAAACATGTGTTCAGAATGTAATTTACACTTTTGTAACTGTAGTCAAATTGATGATCAAAGAAGTGTACATAATGAATGCAAACAAAGAAAAGATAGTGATAAGTTAATCCAAACATCAGTAGCAGGAAACCATAAAGTGTCTACTGTCAAACTCCATGGCACTAATACAACAAATGATGTGTTAATTAGTCCTGATAATGTTGACACTGTACCACAGATATGTGAATCTAATGATAAGCAGCATGATATGTCTTTGAATGTCTGTAATACTTTGTTATCTCCCCCTGAGGCCAATTTATCAATTGATTTTTACTATTGTGCTATGTTGGTGGTCACTTTGCTGTTGATATCTTGTTTGTATTATTTAATTAACTATGACAATTTTTTGGGATATGATCAGTATAATGTAACTACTGACCAGGGTTTTAATACATATGATTTTAAGAAATCTAAAGGAATAAAAATTTCCTCTCATAACATCAATAGATTAGAGAACAAGTTTGATGAAATCAAACATACCTTAATGTTCTCTGATAACTCACCTGATATAGCAGGTTTATGTGAAACATTTTTAACCAATGATACTACTAATAACGAACTTCAAATTCCTGGTTTTATACTTGAAAGGAAAGACAGGGTTTCTCACTCTGGTGGTGGACTGATTGTATATATTAATGAAAAACTCAATTTTTCAAGAAGAGATACTTTAGAATCTGGTGGTATTGAAACTTTATGGCTTGAGATTAGACCAAAGTATAAAAAATCCTTTTTATTGTGTTTTGTATACAGACCACCAAAATCATTAATAGAATGGGTTGATGATTTTGAGAAAGAAATCAGTATGGCAATGAAGCTTAATACGGATGTAATACTTATGGGTGATTTTAATATGAATTATCTATTGCCAAATAAACCTCCTCAGAAATGGTTGGATATACTTAATATTTATAATTTTCATCAGCTGATTACAGATGCTACAAGGGTCACTAAAGATTCCACCACATTAATAGATCATATTTATGTCAATAATCGTGATATGATACAAGATTCCCATGTTTGTAATTATGCAATTAGTGATCACTATCCTGTCTGTGTAACACGGAAGGAAAAAATTCTAGACAAGAAGAAGTCACATACTACTATTACATACAGAAATTTTAAAAATTTTTCTGAACATGCTTTTTTATCAGACCTTGCCAATACACCTTTTCACACCATTGAGCATGAGGGAAACCCTTCAGTCTGTCTTAAGATGTTTTATGATATGTTAAATTTTATTTTGGATAAACATGCTCCTTTAGTAACCAAACGAGTAAAAAAGGAGAGACAACCAGAATGGTATACTAATGAGATTACTTATGCTAAAAACATGAGGGATAAATACAATGAACTAGGTATGTGGGGCGAATATAAATTTTGGAGAAATAAAACCAAGCAAATTATAGACAGCTCAAAGAAAGCTTATTACAACAATATGGTAAAAGACTCGAAGGACTCTAGAAATCTATGGAAGTGTATTCACAGCCTCAACCCAAGTGTTAAGAGCACTCCAAATGAGTTGTCTAAGGGAGACAATGAAATTACTACTGATAAAAAGGAAATAGCAAATGCTTTCAATGTATTTTTCACATCCTGTGCTCAAAATTTGAGAGATGAAGGAAATTCTACACCTGTAAATTTTGAAGATCTGGGAAAATTTGTTGAAAATAAGCTTAGTAAGTTAAAACATGAAGAATTTATTATTCCACCTGTTAAAATGGATGAAATTTTTGAACAGTTATCCAAACTAGATATAAATAAATCATCAGGCTGTGATAACATAGGACCAAGTATATTAAGACTGAGTGCACCATACATTGTATCTTCTCTCACATACATTTTCAACCGAATGATAGACACTGGCTTATACCCAGAATTATTGAAAAATGCTAAAGTGACTCCAGTTTATAAAGCTGGAGATAAAAACCTACCGACTAACTACAGACCTATAGCTGTTCTGCCTACTTTATCGAAACTATTAGAAAAACATGTTTCCATTCATATGTATAAATATTTATCAGAGTTTAAACTTTTACATCCTGCACAGTCAGGATTTAGACCCAACCACTCTTGTCAGACTGCACTAATTAACATTATTGACAAATGGTTGAAAGAGATGAATAATGGTAATATAAATGTAGCTGTCCTTTTGGATTTCAAAAAGGCTTTTGATGTTTTAGACCATAATATTCTTTGTCAAAAGCTGGAAATTTATGGATTTTGTAAAAATGCAGTCAAGTTTTTAAAATCGTATTTAAGTGGCAGAACACAACAAGTCAACATTTGTAATACTTATTCTGATGAAAAACCTGTACAATTTGGAGTACCACAGGGCTCAATACTCGGGCCTCTTTTGTTTGTCTTGTATATAAATGATCTTCCATTGTGTATTAAAAACAGTGAAACAGAGTTATATGCAGATGACACAACTTTACATAAGTCAGGGAAAAATATTCAAGAAATACAAACTGAGGTGCAGAATGATTTATACAAAGTTGAAGAGTGGTGTAAGAGTAATAGTATGTTTATAAATACTAATAAAACAAAATGTATGGTTACTGGAACAAAGCAAAGGTTATTATCGCAAACATGCCAGCTTGATTTACATATCAATTCCGAACTGTTACAAAGTTCCTCATGTGAAAAATTGCTTGGTGTTAAAATTGATAATACATTAAGCTGGAAAAATCAGGTTGATTATGTTTGTGCTAGTATATCATCAAGGATATTCTTACTGTCTAAAATTAAGAAATTTTTGAACATCGATGCTAGAAAAACATTTTATAATGGGTATATTCTTCCCCTGATTGATTATTGTTGTATAGTGTGGGGAGGGTGTAGTAATGATGGACTAACAAGGATACTAAAACTTCAAAAAAGGGCTGCAAGGTTAATTTTAGATTCAGATCCATTAGCACCATCTGCCCCCTTATTTAAAGAATTAGGATGGATGACAATTGAAACTAGAATTAAGTATCACAAATACTTACTTATTCATAAAAGTCTAAAAGGAGAGGCACCACAGTATCTTACAGAAAAGTTTAAATATATGTCTGAAAGTAATCCCTACTCATTGAGGAATAGAACACAAGGGAATCTAATTGTCCCTAAACCAAATACTGAATTATTTAAAAAGTCTTTTATTTATTCTGGTACTGTTTTATGGAATGAGCTACCGTGCTTCTTACGCAATTTATCTAATACAGGTGTATTTAAGTATAACATTAAGAAATACTTACAAAATCCTTAGTGTATTCCTTTTTAAATGACAAATATTGTAAATGTATCTTTGTTATGTATTTAATATGAATTTGTATTATATCTATTACCTTTTTGTTTTTTTATACATGAGGGCCTCAGGGAAGATTAGTTGTATGTAACTAACTGTGTTACCCTCTTTAAATAAAGTCTTTATTATTATTATTATTATTATTATTAAACTTTAAAGAAACTTGATATATGTCAACTAGACGAACTGCCAGCAAAGGTCACTTAGTATACCCTCTGCTTCCCAGTCTTCCTAACCAAGTTGTCAGAGAAATATAAAATAGGAGGTGCACAAGTACATAGTGAGATTAAATTACCTGATCTCCATCTTAGGGTATCCTTGCATCAGTTAAGATTACCTCATAGGACCCTTTGGGAAAAATGTTGGAAAATCCTATCTCACTGAAAATACATGTAATATGATAATTAGATGGTGAAATTGTGTCCCATGACCCAACTTTCATCTGATTTTCAATATGGCAAATATGGCTCCTTATTAGCTGACACATTTCAAACTTCCTAGAAACCAGAGTGTGCCAGTTTCAATTAAACTTGGTATGAGTATTCCTCAGATTGTCCTCTACCAAAATTGCATCTTCAGGCTATTGATTTTCTGACACATCTTAACTGGACTTTTTCCAGAAAATTTCCAGAAATTTTAACCATACTTAGTATGAATGTTTTTTTGGTGGTCCTCTACCAAAAGTATGTCTGATGGCCCTGCCAACTTAAAATATACCTTCTGATTGGCCCATACATTTTCTTCTGTTCAGAAACTGGCAAGCCAGGCAAGTCTTAACCATATACTTGGTATGAATAAGATACTAGCAACAGAATACTAAAGCAACAAGTTCAATGTAGAAATCCTAAACACGTGAATCCAGGGACAAGGTAAAAGCCGGAAAAAACAACAAGAACCAGGACACAAAAAAAAGAAACTAGATGGAGGCTGTCAGATACAACAGCTATCACTGCACCCCCACATATTGTGTTCTTGCTTTTTGAAGTACAACATTACTTGCATGATAATTTTTATGCCCTGCCCACGAATGTGGAAGGGGCATATAGATTTAAATTACCCTTGTCCGTACGTCCGTCCGTCCCGAGGTTAAGTTTTGCATTTAAGTCCATATAATGGTAACCTGTCGTTATATCTTAATGATATTTCATCACTA
>JAOXYH010080107.1:483-10848 GCA_028566455.1 Botula fusca
CTATTTATAGCAACAGCGGCCATGTTGGTTGCTCAGCAGAGTCATCGGACATAATTTTGGAAGAAGATACCCTAAGGAAGATTTTTGAAAATTTTTACAGCGGATGACAAAAAAATTACATTTCAAGTCAAATAACTCAAATAAGGAGTCATCTGACGATTTGGGTGTAAAGGAGACTTTTGAAGAGCTTGATTTGCTGATCATTTTTGCTTTTTACAGTTTCTCTCTATCTAATATAGTTTTCAAGATGTTGGCCAAAAACAGCAAAAATCGTCAGAATTTTCGTTTTAAAGTCCAATAAATCACTGTATCTGTTATAAGTTTTGGAGATATAAGGGAAAATGGTCATTTTACCCCGATGTTCTATTTATAGCAACAGCCGCCATGTTGGTTGCTCGGCAGAGTCATCGGACATAAAATTTGAAAGTAGATACCCTATGGATGTTTCAGGCCACATTTGTTCTTTATTGACCTAGCGGTTTCAGAGGAGAAGATTTTTGAAAGAGTTTATGCCAGACGCCAAGTGATGGCAACAGCTAACACTGGCCCTTTGGATCAGGTGAGCTAAAAACCGAACGCCTTGTTACATACACAACATGTGTATGGTTTATCCTTTCACGTGTCTTAAGGACATGCTCTACACTGATTGAAATCTCTATTACAAGAAACACATTGAAAAGGCGTATCTCCAGTTGTCTTCTCAGATTTGTTTTAAGATACTAAAATTACAAATCGATTTGGTTCATAGAGAACCGTTGTAGGGTTTGTCGCCAGTGCGTTGTCTCTCATATTTCTTCAGGACAATCGCTGAAACTTTTGTCACATACAAATCATCTGTTCAAGTGTATTATTTCATGTCTCTTCAGAAAGCCAGAAGAACTAAATACTTTGGTACAAAGAGAACATTTGTACGGGTTATATTCAATGTGTATTATTTCATGTCTCTTCAAAAAGCCAGAGGAACTGAACGCCTTGGTACATATAGAACACATATACGGGTTGTCCTCATTATGTATTCTTTCATGTCTCTTCAAATAAAAAGAAGAACTGAACACCTTGTAACATACAGAACATATGTACGGGTTATTCAAAACATGCATTCTTTCGTGTTTCTTCAAGACACTAGACAGGCTGAAAACTTTGTTACAGTCAAAGCATTTGAATTGTTTATCTTCAGTATGTCTTCTCTGATGATGTGTTTTTAAGATTCGTGATGTAGTGAACGCCTTGTTACATATGGAGCACTCGTAAGGTTTATCCCCAGTATGTATTCTTTCGTGTCTCTTTAATTCATGGGACTCCGTGAAACCTTTGCCACATAGAAAACATGTCAATGGTTTACCCTCAGTATGTATTCTTTCATGTTTCTTCAGTTCGTTACACTTCTTGAAACCTTTGCTACATAGGAAACATTTGAATGGTTTACCTCCACTATGTATTTTCTGATGTGTTTTCAAGGAACTAGAAGTAATGAACGACTTGGTACATATAAAACATTTGTAAGGTTTTTCCCCAGTATGTATTCTTTCATGTCTCGTCAGGACACCAGACTGTCTGAAAGCTTTGTTACATTGAAAACATTTGAATGGTTTATCACCTGAATGTATTCTCTGATGGCTTCTTAAGGAACTACAAGTATTGAACGACATGGAACATTCAGAGCATGTATACGGATTATCTCCAGTATGTATCCTTTCATGTTTCGTCAGGTCACTAGAATGGCGGAAACCTTTGTTACAAAGAAAACACTTGAAAGGTTTTTCGCCAGTGTGTATTCTCTGATGTGTTATAAGGCTACTACAACTACTGAGCGCTTTGGCACAAACTGAGCATTTGAAAGGTTTATCGCCAGTATGGATTCTCTGGTGTCCGCTTAAGGCTCCAGAACTATTGAACCCTTTGGTACAAATAGAACATTTGTAAGGTTTATCGCCAGTATGTTTTTTCTCATGTGTTCTTAAATTACCAGAAGCACTGAACTCCTTTGAACATACAGAACATTTGTAAGGTTTGTCTCCAGTATGTATTCTTTCATGTACCTTAAGAGCACTTGGCCGCCTGAAACTTTTATTACACAAAAAACATGTGTGCCTGTATGTCCAGTTTGCTACACTTGTTGTAACGTCCACATTTGTACTGTTCATCTCCTGTATGTATTCTGTGTGTCTACAGCTGACTACAATAGTTTAGTCATCCATATTTGTTTCCTTGATCATTTATCTTCGATGTAGCTCATGTCTTCAGGGAGATAGATGTACTAAATCCCTCGTCAGAATATTTATATTATCTGTCTCCATTACTACGGAATTTTTAACAAACGTATTAAGACGCTGTTCATTTTTCGTGATATACTCATTTCAATCTGTTGGTACAGAATGAATAAGACGTTCCTTTGAAAACATCGTTGCCATTGTATAATTAGTATAACACATGTACTTTCACCTTTATAATTTAGTAACTTAGATTATGCCTTCCAGATCTATTCAACAATCTTTAATACACTGTAAATAAAACAAAAGACATATTTAGAACCACAAACTCGGATCTGACATGGAACTCATGTACAGTTTGGTTCGATCAAGGATACAAATTTGATTGGGTTGTATACCACAAATAGCATAAGCTCTTACAAGCTTTTCAACAAATACACATATAACACAAACATTACATAGAGAAACAGCATGCACAACATAAAAACATAAACCAAGACATACTAAAAGCAAATGAAACACACAATACAGAAAGCATAAATATCAGCATGCAAAGCATAAATTAAATCAAGTTAACTGAAAGAATAAGTTTGCAGGCAGAAAAGCGGCATCCGGAACAATTCCAGGACTGCGTAAGGCTTTTAAATTATGAAAAGCTGTTTTCAGACCTGAAATGGTCCGGACGGCTGTTCCAGAGCGTAGCAGAAGCAAATCTGAAACTTTTTAACCATATATTGCTGTTATCACTTCTAGAATATCCGAGATATTGTTGTGTTTGACAGAATACTTACAATATTTTATATTTACCAGTCAAGAAGACAAACAGGTGAAATTTTCTGTACAAATTTAAATATTTACTATGGCCATGGTTCTTAATCTTCTAATTTTCAGGAGAGGGCATCTTAGCATCAAGAAATCATCGTAAGAAATTGTATGATCTTCGTACACGAAACGGAGTGCCCTTTCTATAATTCTTTGGAATTTATTTCATTACAAAAATGCCATCCCAAAGGACAGAAATTAAAATTGCTCAGAATGAAAGTGTGATAAATGATCTGTTCAAAAATGGTCCCAAACGTTTGAGAATGTTGAGTTGCTGAGATGCCTTCCTGCAAATTTTACCAATATGTATATCAAAATTTAACTGGTGATCAATGTCAATACCTAGGAGTTTTACAATTGATTCACAAGACCGGCAAAGAGGAATTTTGAATACATTTGTTAAATATTTTCTTGCCGACGGCTAATACCTAAAATTTGTCAGGATTTGCTTGCATCTTGTAGCTTTTCTCCTCTTTGTCGGTTGTGAAGCTCTCTAGAGCTATAGAGCATATGTTATGGTTGATAACAATATGCACCGACGTTAAATAAGGCGTTTGTAATCCGCAGTGCTTCACGTACTTTGATGAGTTCTCTCCCCTTGAAGCTCGGCGACTTCCGTGTTGATTCGGCAATTATCGTTAGTAAACATGGAGGACCAAAATTGATGTGACTCGTAATGAAACAATATTTTATCGATTTAGCTTAAAAAGGGGACAAAAGCCCGGTAATATATGACTCTTTTCAAATATTTTGAATATATAAACCTCATACGTACATCAACTTTCAGCTCCGTTTTTGTAGGAAGACTTTATAGAACGCTGACACGTCTTCAGTCGTGACTGTAAAAAGCAAGCTTTATGTTATTTACGTTATATACCTGTACTGGTGGTCTTTAAAAGTATATGCCAAAAGAGACCTTTTTCTGCTTAATTACTTGCCCACTGCATTGTAAAACACTTTGCCTAAACGGGCAAATTACTTCACCACAAGAAATGCATTGTAACAAATGCAAATATCAACAACAGAATACCGAAGCAACAAGTTCTTGGACAGAAATCATAAACACGTGAATCCAGGGACAAGGCTAAAAGCATGGAATCAAACAATGAGAACCAGAACATGACAAAAAGAAGAGAAAAATTAAAAACGTACAAACAAAAACAAATGTAATACGATATCAAAGCACTAAAAACTAGAGGTGACATCAGATTCTCCGGAAGGGTAAGCAAATCTGGCTTCCTTAAGGCACCCATCAGATTGCAGGTAGGAATATCTGGTGAAGTGTCAAGTCTGTTTTCCGGATGACAAGATATCTAAAAGAAGATACATGTATCTAGTTGTTGCATTTGTGAGGAAGGTACATGTACATTGTATCAATCTAAAATTTTGAGTTGAACATTTTACTCAAAAGCGCACAGATCTTCATGATAAAAGGAGTATCTTGTTGCAAGAAAGAAACTTTTCAGTTGCTTAAAGTTGCAAGTCCATGTAAATTTGTCAAAATACAAATGTATATACAGCGCTTGTAACATAGAACGATACATGATTGAGTAGTGATGGACCAATCAAAATCAGTTGGTTTTGGATTTCCAATTTTCAAAATTCTGGCGGTACCTCTTAGTAGTTTAGAAGGGTAAAAGTACCGGATACCGCCTCTTAATGAAAGGTCTGTTATAATATACTTCTATACAACATGATACATATACAAACGTACATAAAATACATCTGTGATTAAAGAAAACAAACATATGTTTATTGTAATCATATAACATGTTTAAAATGGTCCAATGAGTTAGTCCTTTCCACAGGTTTCCACTCAAAAAGTGGTGGATTTTGAGTGGACAGAAAAATCAATCAACTGATAGTTTCAATGATTTTTGAATGAGCACCACTAATTTTGAGTGAGCAAGAAAACGTATGGAACTTGAGTGGTGTCCACTTGTGGACTCTGGAAAAGCACAGTGTCACACTGCCCATACTGTACAATGATCTCCATGAAAATTGCACTGTGTCTTAACGGAAACAGGACAACTCGGCCCGCGGACAACTCGGACCGTATTCTAGGACAACTCAGACCGTGCCCGAGGACAACTCGGACCGTATTCTAGGACAACTCAGACCGTGCCCGAGGACAACTCGGACCGTATAATTCTGAGCCAGGGGACAACTCAGACCATAAGCAAATGATATTATGAGATACCTCGAACCGTAATCAATTGACATAACAAGACAACTCGGACCGTAAGAAATGACATTACAAGCCGTGCCAATTCGGACCGTAATCGATTGACTTACCAGACAACTGGGTCCGTAAGATACAGTCTTGATGGTCTTGTTATATGGTTTTCAATATATTCGGAATTGTCATCTTACATTGCTGGTCCGAGTTATCCTTTGATATCGTTTGTGATTTAGGTTCGAGTTGTCACTTATTCTTAATATCGCACATCCTGGCATTTGAATTCCCAAGGAGGTGAGGCTAACCAGATTTCTCGGGTTTTTACCTTACTGTAACACAAAATTATTTCTTCATTTACATCAAAATTATTATAGGTATCGTTATATGACTCAGATATTACATTTTAAACATTGTTTTAAATAATAAATTTTGGTTAAGATATTTTTTTGTAAAATGAATAAAAAGTAATTAGGATCGTAAAGTTCTGAAGATTAAAGGGTAAAACCCGAGGAATCCACATAGCTTCACCCCCTGATTTTCACAGGTAAAAATTAATGCTGTTATCTGATTGGTCAGTTCTGAGTTGTGATGTAAAGAAAATAAAGAGAATTGTTTGACAACTCTATTATTAACTCATTAAATGAATAAACCTATTCTTCATGATCGGCCAGGTGGTCGTTCGTAGACATGAAGTATATTGTGCCTAAAAGTGTGTTGCGGGCGTTACCCCTACAACTTGTAATAAGGAGTGGATGTTCTATATCCCCCCACCGTAACATAGCGGGGGACAAAAATATTGTTCCACTATTTTGCACAATATTGGTTTTATGACCTTTAGGCCTGGAGATAGCCGTGGTAATCTTAAACATAGAGTACAATCCTCCTTGAAGCAAAGGGGCCCTGCACATTTAAGGAAACGGTCAATTTTCAAACCCATGAACGCGAAACTTGCACTTTTCTGACCATCCAGGGTCGCTATACATATATAATATACAAGGGGTCCTACTAAAATGCGCCTGGAGATTTTTCTGGTGGTAGTATTTTGCGAGTAAATGTTGCCTATATGACCTTTGTTGTTTTTTTTTACTGGATATTGGTGCGAATGCATATTGTCTGCGATCGACACATTGCTCCATGTCAGGTTTTTCACTAAAGTAAATGAAATCTGGGATAAAGTCCGATGATTTATTAAATTAATATTGATCAAATCATCAATCGACAACTGTTGAAAGCAAAATGAAATGAATAATAATAAAAGCGAAAAAAATCATTTATATGTCACAGTTGATTTTGCATAAAATTAAGTTAAATAAACAAAATTCTAAAAGGTTGCTGTAGGTTGAAGAAATTGAAGACATCTAATTTTCCAGCAAAATGTTTATAAAACTTGTAAAACTTAAAAAAAATGAATAAAATAGTTGGACAAAATAAGACAGGTAAATGAAGACAAAAATAAATGATTGGATTAAGATAAAAAAAAATATGAACATATTGGTAAAGAAAATATAAAAATCACAGACAAAGTCAGAAATACGGTACCTTTAGCACTAAAATTCACACATCAGATAATGAAAGCTCAACCTATATGCAGGATAAAAATATACTTTTATGACATATTGCATAAAATATTCAGCACTAAAACTCCAAAACACACCTCTATCAGATAAAGAAAGCTTAAACTATTTGCAGGATCAAAAGTAACTCTTATAACATGTTGTATATAAACACCTTAAGTAATTTAAAATTATTAGATACTGAAAGCTAAAACAGTTTTTATGCCCCCGCTGTGAGGCGATGGGGCCATTAAGATATAGTATGTTTTGTGGACCATTTATACTTTGAATTTATTTATTAGACAGAAGTGTTGCCATAGAAATGGGACAGGCACTGATTAACAAACACTTTGGACACAATGTTAAATCTGAACAGACTTTTCAAGATGCTGATGTGTACTATAAATTGCTGGAAGACGATGATACAGTGGCTCTCAACTCAGGATCTATGTCCGATTGTGAACCTCGACCAGGTTTGTAATACACTCTATATATTCTTAATCCTTATGAAACGTTTGACAAGGTGTTTAAAATAGGTTGAAACTCTAGCTGATATCAGATCTCAAATATGAACTAATTATACTATAACTAATCCAGGATTCTAATTATCACAAAATATTCATCGAGTGATCGAACAGCGTAGCAATTCACGAATGCACGCTAGCGCATGAGTGAATTACAGCAGTGTTCGATCACGAGATGAATATTTTTGATAATCAGAATCCTCGATTAGTTATGGTTTTTATTATATAGATTTCCGATAATTATTTTCGTTAATATTAGATAAAATTTTTGGAACTATTTGCCTTCTCGTCAGTAAATAGTGACGTTTACTCAGCGACGACGTTGACAACATCAACTGTTGCGTCGCTTCCGAGAGTGAATTATCGTTCTTAATTTCACTGTGAAATTATCGCTTTTCTATCACTCGGAGAATTCAATCTTTCACCATCATCTATATAATAAAACTAGTTTCTAACCTTCACCCGATGTTTCTAACAGCTTGGGAGCATCAGTTGTTTAGTATATGGACATTTTTATTATCCTTTCAGTGTATAATATTTCTGTTTGCTTGAATATTATCTTGAATGTTCCAAATGAATCTATATATTTGTGTTCAGTTAATGAAAGAAGGTGGTACAGGGGGCATTATATGCCCATAGAACATAAAATAATTTCACACTAACACTTTGCACGAGAAATAATTTCGTTGCAACACGCGGTATGAGAAATAAGACATGCTTTACAGTACATGTACATATGATCCATGGGAATGTTTAACTGGTTCCTCAGATAAAAATATGATGCAAGGCAACATTCTGAAACAACTATACTGCTACAAAACGACCTGGAATTTCCACTTCCGTCCAATCGGAGCTCATCGGATAGGACAAAGAACCCATGCACATGAAATAAACGTCTGTGTGCACGTAAAACGAAAAATAAAAAATTGTAAGCATGTTGCGCAAGGTATCATCCATGCATGTTACACATAAAATAAAACGTGTAGCACGCAAATCGAAAAATAAAAAACTCCAGTATGTTGAATAAAGATAACCCTGTATCACCCTAATGAAAAAGCTGATTGCCAGCAGGTTGTTGTTGATATGATTCTAATATATTTCAGCTGGAGAAGTTGGTGAGGACTTAAGAAAACTGATTCTCAAAATCTACAATGTGTTTCTGTCTCGTGATGGAAAGGTATTTATATCATATCAGTCCCTTCTGCTGTAAAACTTAACTGCCCAGAGAAGGACTTGTATCAAACATACATAAATGTTTACTGATAGCTCACTCTGTCCTTTTTCCTGAGGTACACCATGCATCATCCAATGTATTTTTACTAAAGACACAAAGTATTCAAATGTATACATTGTATTTAATAGTCATTAGAATGTAAGTAAGAATGGTATACACTATACACACTACACACAGATCACAAGGGAGAATAGCTCTAGTAAGATGAATAATGTGTTTGTTGTAGAAAGTGAATTATAAAGGAATCTCAGAAAGCAGTGAGTTTGAAGTATATAAAAAACTAACCAAGGAACTACAGCGAGTTCAAGTTGACAAAGCCAGCAGAGAGGAGAAACTAGCTTTCTTTATCAACATTTATAATGCCTTAGTAATCCATGCTAATGTTGTAAAAGGACCCCCAAAAGGATTATGGGAAAGATACAAGGTAACAGAGTCTGTAGATTTAAATTTCACCTTAGCAAGATTCTTGTCATATCATAACATTAAAATAATTAAAACATAATCACTGGTTTCACAGCAGTAAAAATATAATAAAATTTGGTTTCTGCAAACAAACAGACCACTGTACAAATAATAATTTACAGCATTGTAATTATTATACCTAAACTCACCGAGTGGTGGGTATACTGGAATACCCTTGTCTGTCCATCCATCCGTTTATCCATTTGTCCATCCCCACCACTTGTGTACATAACTAGTCATTTGTCTTTTGTCTGATTTCATTCATATTTGGTATCTTGGTTGGCCATGATTTCAGCATCAAATTTTATACCGATTTCCCATATGGTTGATTTTTGTCTCACCCACGAAACATATGCATACAAAGTATGACGGTCTATTACAGTGTAAACTTTACATTATATAGTATATATTGAGAACCCTTTGAATTAGGAACATTATATTTGGTTCAGTGGTAGTATATATCTAGTGCTGTCTGATGGACCTAAAGTTGTATGACCTTGACCTCACTTTTACGGTCCAGTGACCAAGTTAAAATTGTAGTGTGTAGGTTGGTCTTTGGTAGTACATGGCAGTGCAGTCTGCCATATGTCTTTTGTCCGTGACCTAAATTTCATGGTCTAGCAACCATGTTAAGTTTTGTGATTAGGTCACATGACCAGGGTCATTATAAATGCGGGTGAAGGGTCAAAATTACGAGTGTAACCCAGCAAAAATGATAAGTTAATATTAACAAAACATATTCATGTGTTCATGTGCTTGTTTGCAAAAGTGAGCAGATGAAATTTTGTGGAACATGGAATTTATGATTTTACTTATACTTTGTATGGATCACTATTGATGCTGAACAGTTATAAACAAATAAATAGGAATTTTCATAATTTTGTCAAATGACTCTCTTTTATATGTGGAGTGAAAATATGAAAAGAAAAAGTAGGGATTTAAGTGGAAAAAAATTAATACATTTATATAGATAAATCAGAGGAGTTTGGAAATCTGACAGAAATGTGAATAGCCTGGGATCCTGGCTTACTGTCTATCGGAAGTAGACACGAGGCAGCTTGGGCTGGGAAACAAGGCTAAAAATGTGCAAACTTGATTGGTAAACATCCATAATTCCATATCGTAAGAATTGACTGATTCAGCTATTGTCATTATTCACTGTAAGCTTAAGTTATTAATCAGAATACTGTAAACCGGGAAATTTTCGCTCCGTCTTTATTTCGCGTTTCGGAATACGAATTTGAATTTGCGTACTTTTATTCGCGCTTCCATACATTTCACTAAGATATCAATACAGTTTGTTGTATTCGCGACCGTTTTATTTTCGCGCTTCTTTGACTAACGCGAAAATCGCGAAAATAAAACTGTCGCGAATATTTCC
>JAOXYH010080214.1:0-10848 GCA_028566455.1 Botula fusca
TCAATATCTAGGGATAATCATAATACATGTGTTGAAGCGTGCATATTAATTTGGCAGCAATCTAATTCAACAATTTTTGAATACGTTGTAAGGGCTGACAAGGAAACATGTCATACAGTCACCGAAATACAGTATATATACAGCATCGGCTAAGTCTAGTGACAACCTTAGAAAGATACGCTGTTATTCATTAAAGATGCAAAGTACATGGCCAAGAGGTCAACTTCATCCCATTCTGAAATAGGCCCAAGGCCTATTAGCTCATCAGACCGATTCGAGTATTATGAAACGTTGATGGCCCTATCCAACGTGTTCTTTCCGCTTTGGAAGAATTTTGAGGGCAGGTTGTAGAGTGTACTGCTATTTAAAGCACAAATATATATGAAAAATTAAGTGATGGATAGACGAAAAGCAGTGTTCTGAAGATGGAATTGAAACATATTTCAAATTGCTATCATAAAATCTGAAATTGCTATTATAAATCTGATACGGGGTAAGATGGGTGGGTGTTCGCAATTGCAACTTTACCTGGGAATTTATGGTGGACATTGGGAAGGATTTTTGGGGTCACTAGGTCACAGCGAAAATGAGAGGGTAGGGGGTCATACTCTTGAGGCTCTTATGATTTTGTTTTGATACTGAAATCATATGTAGTTTCCTTCATACATTTTTTTTTTATTTCGCGTGACTTATAAACGGAATTTAGCCACATTTTCATTTTACTTTTTAAAAATTTTTACACCTTTTTCTGTGAAATTTACACTTAAATTCAAAAATTTTACTTTATTTCTGTAAAATTTACACTTTTTTCTGCATAATTTACTTTTTTCTGTAAAATTTACACTTAAATCTTAACAATTTACACTTCTGTAGATTATACTTTGACAGCTTACAGAAGCATTGCCATAGAGGCTTTCCTACTTAAAAGAGGTGTGCAAGAAGACGAGAAGACAGATTGAGAGATCACAAGGTAGGCAGTTTGTTGATAATATGGGAAACTACACACGAATGGCAGTTGAATGAAAGTAAATATGTCAAAGAAGCGATTCTTCAATTTGCATTCGGAGTTGTGTTGAAATGTATCTCAGCTATCAGACCATCGAAGCAAATGGGGATTATTTTAACCCATAGATTTCTTAACGGTATTTAAATTGAACATTCTGGAAGTTTTGTGTCATTTATACAAAGCAATTTGATGTGAAAAATTCTCAGTAGTTGATATCCATGTTAGATATACCCTATATTTCTTGTATATGTCAAATGATGACGAGTCAAGTACATAATTATTTCGTTATATTGATTTATTTTTTGCTTCATGCAGTGTCAGTCATGTATATTTTGATCTTTTAAGCTTTCTCTGCTCATCAGTATAGATTGTTTATTTTACCCTTATTTATTTATTAAGCCATAAATCTATGAATTTGCAAAAGCGACACATCTCTGAGACTATTTTTATACCGATACTCTTCATCAGTGGTCCCCGGTTTAAATAATTTCATTTATTAATACATGATATGAATTATTTCTCGCTGGACCAGACAATGGCATTGGTTTCCTTCTTGTAAAGACAATGATTAGTTAATCTTCAGAAATGAACTATTGCCAGTACTAAAGAAAAGAAAACTCCTCTATCAGTCAACATGCAGGATGCTTCATATCAGAAAAGTATTGTGTCTACTGGATATACAAGAAAATGGTCTTTATCTGGCAGTTCTGATTCTAGGAATGACGACATTCAAGTCGAGAACGAAATTCCATGAGATATAGATGGGAACTATATATCGGGTAAATTATAACAAGAAGGAAAGGAGAAAGAGTGAAGTCAACGAAAGATGATCGAAACTGGAAAAGGTACACAATTCATATATAAAATGATGAGATTAAGGCTAAAAGTTATATGGAAAAGTTTTTTCCAGTGCGCGTAAACAAGATGTCCATTTGCAGAATACTATAAATAAACCGAACAGCATGCATATTATTAAGAGATGGAAAGGAATTGTGTGAAGAGAGCAATAATCCAATGAATTTTGTTCCATGTAAAGCCATTAAAATATGCAATTCAAAAAACATTAAAGATTATATGACTGTTCATCATCAAGGCTTTCATACGGAAGAACTGCCCGTGAACCCTTGTAGACAAAGTGTGGAGAAACCACATGCCCCAAGCAGGATAAAGATTGATTAACTGGAGTTTAACGTTCTGCTAGCAATATTTAAGCTATATTCAGGACAAGAACAAGTTAATCAATTCAAAATTCTTTTAAAAAAAGTTGGTGGAATAACCGGAACGAGTTATGATTGCCACTGGGAAATGGGAGAGATGGGTAGGGACTGGAAATGTAGGCTCCTATATAGCCAAAAAATTGACCAACACAAAATGCCTTTGGTAGGCAAGTTTTATGTGTGAACAGCAGCAAACAGAATTTTTTGTAAAAGACCAAACATCATTTCAGTCAAGTTTCATTTTATTTGGCCCTGGGAGGTTGCAAGAAACTGTAGTCACCAATGTGATTCAATGACAAATTGTGTGCCATTGTAGCCACCATGTTTTTTAATGAACTGAGAAAAGGAACTTTTGTTGAGACCTCTAAATGATCATTTCCAAAATATTAATATTTCACTTAAAATATTTGGCTTGGTAATTCAAGAGGGGAATTCTGAAAATCATGCAATTAGAGACAAGGATTGGCCATGTTATTATATAAACAACTGTGCTATGTTATTATATAAACAACTGTGCTATATTATATATGGAAAAGTGAATGAGAATATTTTTTTCGTGTTGACATGGTTGCTGTTTATCAATTTACCATCATATTAGACAGCTAATTACTCTTATTTAGAAACACAGCCAACACTTGATTTAACACATACTTCCCCACTTTGTATGGTTTATCATGTTTTTGTTTAATTTGCCTCAATTATTTTTTTTGTTTATGAATAAAATTATAAATAATTCATATGTACATGTATCATTTTGTTTATCAAACATTGTATTATGATATTTTCTACAAATCTACAAAAGGGTTCTTTCATCCATTGATTTGAATTAATTAATAATTACTGTCTTCTCACTGATAACGCCGATGTCTGATGTAATTCATTAAGATTTACCTTAAATCCACCTTGAAACAGTAGGTCAGATATTCTTTTACCATGCAATAGTATATTGCCAGCAGGATTTATAACAACTTGAGCCAGTTGACCAGAAGCGGCAAACACATTTTGGTCCAGCTTTCAGTTTTTTTATATGTTACTCTGGTTATGGTTTGTGGTCATTTTGTTAGTTTTTCACCTGTTCTGGTTTTTATGGTGTGTTTTATTCACATCAAATGGTCAGGATAGATGAGTACATAAACTAGTTTAACCACTAAGTAATTGTGCCTGTATCGAGTCAGGCTATCCCAACCCTTTGTTGTCATTTTTTTTTGTGATTTGTATAGATATTTGTGTTTTGTGTTGGCTGCTTTTAAATGGTGTTGTTCGTTGTGTAGTGAGTCATTTTCAAACTTCCCCGTTATCATTTCTTAGTGAATCCAAAATACATACAAGGTGTATTTCCAGAACTAGTAATCACTTGGTACACTCTGTTTTCTCCAAACCATCCTTCATCTGGTGGTACGAAAATACCATTTCTATACAAAATGTAGCAAATTTTTCCGTTTTCAGTTATAAATTGCAAGGCCATCGCGTGTGGAAATGCATTACCTAAAATAAGACCATGATTGACATTTTGTAATATACATGTATGACAAACTTGTCCAGTTTGTTAATATTACAACAAGAATAAAATGTTTTGATGATCATGGATTTAAAAGAATATGAAATATATTTTTACATGTATTTTCATTTGTAATTCTATTTTCTTATTGTGTCAGAACAAGCAACATGAATATAGCGACTGATCATTTAGTACTCGTCTACAACACACGTTGGCATAATCTACACTGGCCTTTGAAAGATAGGAAGTAGATGTTAAACACCAGAATCTAACAATAACACAAAAATATCAGAAAAATTCCGGGCTTGATAAAATGAGACTTTTACATAACACAAGAGACTTGCTTCAATATGATTAGATTTGTTAAAATATGTATGCACACACCTGATCAGTAACTGACATCTCTTCAGTCGGGACGACTTTCTGGGTCCTCTCAGTCGGGACGACTTTCTGGGCTCTCTCAGTTGGGACGACTTTCTAGCTAATCTCAGTCACGGCGACTTTCTGGGTCATCTCTTTTGGGACGACTTTCTTGCTCATCTCACTCGGAGCATGCGACACACAACTTCCAAGGAAGACCCGAAGCAAAGTATTGATATATAATACAAATATAATAAAGTATTGATATATAATACAAATATAATTCAGCAATAGTTTGTGTTCCTTTTAGCTGGTATTGAAACTATTTCCTGAGTATAAAACAAAAAAGGCAAATGGAAGAGACAGGAAAGAAACAGGAACACAACAAGAAGATGGTCTTGTAATGAAGAAAGACTAGGGTAAATATTAAAGCAGATATTTTCCCTCAACTTTTATCTGCATCTGTATTTCGGTGAACATAGGGAGTATTCCTGTTTTCTGTCTTTTTAGTATTTGACATTCATGTATTTGTTTTTCCCAAATATTTTTTTTTCTGAAATATGTAGTTTGCTATAATGTAAACAGTGTTTTGACTTATAATCAGATCATACTTAGCTGGTTCTGCATTGAAAGAACAAAAGTATTTAAATCATGATCAAATGAAATTATAGAGCAGAAATGAAATAAACAGATATTGATGTTTATATGATTTCACAAATAGCATATCGGCTACAACTGAGCACTTTTCTGTTAATACTTTCCAGTATTAAACTTAGTAAACTTTTCTTAGTGATAGGGATAAAATGTGAGGTTTACCTAGAATTTTCCCCAGTTCATGCCTAGTACAAGGTGATATTGTTCTTCAGAGAGAATTTGTTTATATTGTTTTATCGTGCAATACTACAACTCAACGTAATCCACGTGAAATGATGTTTAAAAGCGACGATGATTTAGAAAAATAGAAGTGGTGCAAAAACAATTGTTTCAGTGATGTCAAAATCAGTGTGGCTTTGTTAGATCCATGACCAAAATAACATTTGGTGTTATTCAACCCCATTTAGTAGTTCAAAGAAAACAAAACGCAATTACAGGATAAAAATATTCTTAAGCACTACACTATAGAAACTGGTAGTAGCTTGAAATATGAGAAAGACACAAATATATTTTTACAGAAACTGAAAAATCGTATCAAGGTCCTGAGAGCAAAAAAGATGCATGTGAAAGAAGATCTGATGAAGGCCCTGAAACTGGACTACATGTCCAGTGAAGAAAGTGACTCTGAAGATGAGACGCTTCTGATAACCAGACCACTACCTTGGTTGTCAGAGAACTACAAGAAAACTAGCAAAATTGGACAAAAATATCAAAGGACTTAAATGCTCAGGGCAAAAAATTGAATAAGGTTTGGAATTTTGTACAGAAAATAAAAGAAAAAATTCTAAATCATCAGTTAAACATTTAAAAGTTGGCGATACAACAGTAACATCTGAGAACGAGATCGCCGACAAATTCGGTGAAACCTTTGCTAAACACTCTTCATCTTAAAAAAATAGTGAGGAATTTCAAAAATTTAAGAAAACTGCAGAAAACACAAAATTAAATTTTAAATCCCAAAATGGGAAAAATTACCGGTATAACAAACCATTTTCTATTGAGGAACTCAAAACATCTCTTTCGAAAACTACGATACAGCTTGTGGGCCAGACAATATACATTACCAGTTACTTAACCATCTGTCCGATTCTTCTTTACATGTTCCTCTCGATTTCATGAATGATATCTGGACATCTGGTGACTTGCCATCGGTGTGGAAACTTTCAACAGTTATTCCTATACCAAAACCAAACAAGGATCACACTGATCCTCTAATTATCGTCCGATAGCCTTAACAAGCTGCGTCTGTAAAACTATGAAACAAATGGTCAATGACCACTTTATTGAATCTAATGGCCTATTGGTTAATATACAATGTGGGTTAAGACAAGTCCGCAATACTCTTGACCATCTTGTTCGCTTCTTGAATTTGTCGTTGACTGTACAACATTTTCAATTCAGCTTCTATTTCTGCTTTCTTATTCAACATTTCACTCTCTTGCCTGATTTTTGCTGTTTCAAGTTTCGCTTGCTGTTTCATAAGTGCAGCATTTTCGAGCTGAAAATACAAATAAACTTGTTGCACGTAGCTCAATTATAGTTAACATTAATACAATGAAAAAAAAAATATAATGAACTTAGTCTGTGGGCATTCATCACAAAATTCCAAGAAATATTTTGCAATTGACATCGTTACGAAGAACAAAGAAAACAGGCGTATGAATAAACAATGCGCTTTGGCGATATTAAACCAGAAACATCCGATCAGCCTGATCGGGAAACTTGCGCAGTGAGATTTGACTGATAAGGTGATGTAGGAGGTACTAAAGTGATTAAAATACCAGCTGAGTTATGTAAACAAAACAAATGCACATGTTAGTGAAGATATGTTGCAGACGATTTTATAACAGTTGTATACTGTGTAATGTCATCATTATGTTTGCACTTGAACAGCTGATAAAAATGTAAACACATGCTGTATATTGGATCAAAACAACTAGCTTACCATAAAGATAGAATGCACTTATAATCCAATCTGTTTCTTAATAAATCAAATACCAGTAAAAATAAAATGATAAATATGATACATCCATTTTATTGCATATACATATCAGCAAGTTTATCCCAGATTGCATTCCACATATTGTAAGATTTTCTTTTTCTAATTTTAATATTTGCAATTCTCCTTGGGTTTCGTACATCCAAGACATTTTTTTTCAGAAGTTGTTGGTCTGTTTACATGTTCATTCCAGTCTAGTACTGCTAAATTAGTACGAAGTTGATAAACACGGGAAAAGTTGATTCGTTTGTCATGATATTGTAAGAGTGCATTGTTGAAACTTTCAACATAATACGTATCCATACAATAAATATAATCATGGGGTGTTTTGTAGATTTGTGTGTTCATTAAAGCTCTTCCAAGCAATGCTTCTGCCTTTGGATCAGAGATCTTTGATTTAGTTGGAATGTAATTTGGATCAGTTTTACATTGCGAGGTTTCATGACAGTATTGATGGTTATTTTGATAATGTTGAGTAATGTTCAAAATGTTAAGCTTTAATTTTTCAGTATCTTCGTTGCAGTTTTTCATTGACCAGTATACATGGGTTTTAACGCTCCCTGCTTTGTCTGATAATTCTGGATGCCACGTTTTTCCCTTTAAGTATTTTGGACCTGAACAAACTTTCTTTATCTCTTTTGTCAATTTTTTTTGTTGCATGCCATGTGTCATTTGTTGAAACTGTTCCTTTGTTTCTCTCGTTCACAAATTTGTTCACGCTTGTGTTTCTATCATGACAATGTAGCCTAATGTGAACTCCTACTCCATTATCCACACGATCAAAATAATCATATATTCTTTGAGTACCTATAAGTTCGTGTTTTTGTGTATGAGGACAGTCCGTTTTGCTGATAAGTTCACTTCTCAACACTTTATGTGTATTAGCCCCAATGCAAACGACGTCTGAGAACATAGAATTTTTTCTAGTACCTTGTCTAGCATCTGTCAAAATATTGATTCCTGACATATCCTCATAAGACACTATTTCCTCCATCAGTGCATCTTCATATGACTCTGATACAAGTTCTGACACAACATTCGAATAAACACTAAATACGGATTGCATAGTAGAATCACCAATTGTTCCAATTGAAGCAGCTTGGCAAAATCTGGTGTACTGGTTAGGAAGAATTCCAGAAACATAATATCCATGAGCCATACGAAGGTTTCCTAAGTATTTATCACCAATATAAGGTGTACTTGACCATGAGATCTCATGTTTGTTGTCATACTGTAGTTTGCAATATGAAACATGTCCTAAAAGTGTACAAGTTTTAACTGTCATCAAGCTTTTACACAATATCCTGTGATTGGTAATTCTTTTTACTAGATGATCAATCGCACTTCTCGAAGTTATGAAGAGGGGTTGAGTTGTATCTTCCTTTTGATCACGCAATTTGAATGAAGTGTCTGCAAACGGAATATTATCCTCTGGTTCATCAAGATTTTCATGGTTCGAATTGTTTCGCAAATAAAAATAAAAAATTTCATTTAGCATATCCTTGTTTGATATATGATTTGAATTTCCACCACCTAATATGTTTTTGACTTTGGAAGCTAGGTTATAAATATGCTCCCTTTCTTCTAATGATTCACAACTGAAATTAATTTTCCCTTCAATTGTCTTTGCTTTTTCCTTTCTAGCATCGTTTCTTTTTTTCACTGCTACTGGATTATCTTTTGGATATTTCCTTTTTTCGGGGAAGTTTTGTATATTAACATTTTCCGCCAAGGCTGCCATTTCAGAGTTTCAATCAAATATTCCCTCCAATTTCTTTTGGCAACTTTTAAGTAACAGCTTGGGTAGCATGAGGGATGCAAATGAAAAAGCTTCAATCAAATTGGATGCTAGTTTAATTTTTTCAATTAAAAACTCTGGGCATCTTCCCCTCTTGCCATGCATTTCAATAGATATCAAATATAGGAATCTCATTCAAGAATGGGATATCATTTTAAAATGGAATTCATGAACCTGTCCCTTTACACATATGAGACAGTCAAAAATGTACAAAGGGGGTTTTGTAATTGCAAAACTATAAATTACTATTTATTTGTTGGTAAAATAAATAAGCAGTGAATGTAGACTTTCTGTAATTAAACAACAAAGTATTTGAACATAAATCTGTCTATTTTAATTAAAGATTAAATCCTCCATACTGATGACATAGTTATATTAGGTTTACCCTACACATAATCTAAATAGTTCATTCCAGAATCAGTTTTGAGGTATATAAAGGACAATTACATTTGTTTTGAACAAAATAGTTTATTCTGTTAAAAAAATTATTTTAAGTAAATCTGACAAATTGAGAGTTTTTGTCACGTTATTCCCATCAAGACTTTCAGCTTTGATTAGATTATTTTGCAACCTCAGTACAGGAAAACAAAAACTATACCCTGTCAAATTTCTCTTGTACCCCAAAAATGTGATAAATTTTAGGCGGTAAGGTGAAATGCACATATGTTGGAAGAATGGCTGAGAATTCTGAGACAAAATCAGTGATGAAAATAAATGTAACAAATGAACAGAAGGAAGCTATCAGACAATGTTTTGTACATTTTGACTGGACATTAGAGGAAATACCTGATGGTGATTTTTCTGAAAATAATAATTTGGAAAATAACAATGAAAATGCAAATATTAATACAGACACAGTGGAGAACAGTGACCCAGTTGTAAGAAATGATGATGACAACATTCAAAATGGAGCAGAAGGTCACATTCCAGATGATGCGTGTGTACATTGTTTTTGCAACCCGTGTGTCACAGGGAATCCTCAGGCTTGGTTAGGAAATGGACAAAATCCTCACCCCAGAAATAGTAGTTTAAGAAAAAAGATTTATAAGAAGTTCTGGAAATTAATGAGTGACAGAAACGCATTCAGTTGTCCCCAGTACTTACGAAAGAAAGCACGAATGCTTGCTAGAGATCAAATAGATGACTCTGTGGTTACTGTTTCAAGAGAAATAATGCCAGATTGTGTATTATCTGTTGTCCGGGATCTTTACCCTAATCCACCATCCCAACCATACATGGGACATAAATGGTTGTAATTTTTACAATACATTTGTATGTTACACTAATACTTCTTGACAGTCTCAGCTTTTGTTTACTTTTTTCATCATTTTCGTTTATTACTTTATGTGCTGATGTGTGATAAAATGTGTAAAACATGTCCATATTTCGGCTGGATACCTAATTCATTTATTGGGACATACACATGGCCTTTTCTGATAAGTTTATTTGCATGTTTCCAAGTATATTTGCTTGCTCCAATACAGCATGTGCTTTTGTTTACAAACAATGTAAATATTAAAAAGCTCCTCCCCTCTCTGTTTCAAATTCAAAGAAAAGTCATCCACTTCAGATTTTCAGAAATGTTTTATGAATGCATTTCATGATATTTTTTTTTTCCAAAATTTCACCCATTGATTAATTGTCATTGTTTCTACATACTGAACAAAAATTGTTTAATAAAAATGCAGAAATTTGCTATTTTTTTTTCAAATGAGCTTCTCTGATCTTTAACATGTCAATATCAAGAATTTCAAATATCAGGGGAAGCAATAGCTTTTATACCACAGTTGCTGGTTTAAGAATAATCCGGATGCTTAGGTTATGAAAAGATTTCCGGGAGACACGACATGCATGTACCAAGCAAATGTTCTTTAATTTAAGAATTTGAATTTGAACTTGAACAAATCTAAATTGCAACCAACGTTCATACATATGATGAGCGTGTTGGATAAAAACCACACCAAACAAAGGAGGAGGTACGTTAAGGTCCAATTTTGGCCCCAAATATGAACTACGTGTCATGTCTAATTTCGTATGCTTATTATATACTTTAATTTTCTAACTATTTGAATCAAATTGATTTTTTAGTGCAAAAGTTCTTTTAAGGTTGTTATGACGTCATAAACATGAGGTATTCAGAAGTATTTACGAACAATAGGCCAAAAACACCAATTTTCATGTGGTTTTTGACTATTTTAATATAGAGCGGATCCGTGTTCAACCTTAATTTTTGTGTATGTTGTGTATTTTTATTTGTCTCACAATATATTAAAATATTTTGACTGAACACAAATGTGCACAACACTGTTGAAGGCA
>JAOXYH010080323.1:0-10847 GCA_028566455.1 Botula fusca
CGCATAGATCTGAAAAGCGCTTACACGGTACAACTCACCCCCACAAAGCTACACACCAAATATCAAATCATTCTGCAGCATAGTTCCTGAGAAAAGTGTTACGAAAAATTGCATATTAATAATGTACATTGAAAAAATAACAAAGTATCGTTAAACAGGAAGTAGATGGCGCATAGATCTGAAAAGTGCTTACACGGTACAACTCACCACTACAAGGCTACAAAGCTACACACCAAATATCAAATCATTCTGCTGTATAGTTCCTGAGAAAAGTGCGACGAAAATGTACGGACGTACGTACGGACGGACGGACATCGGTGAATCTTAATGCCCCCGTCGCCTAACGGCGGGGGCATAAAAAAGCTGGTCATATCAGAATCTTGAGGAAAAACTTAAAGGCTAAAGAATTGGTAACTATAAAGGAGCAGTTCCATTAAGAAGCTCTTTGTAGGGGTCCTTCAGAATGATAATTAGCAAGGAGTGATTAAGATGCATGTATATTTGGCATATGGTCTTTCAAATAGAGTCAACCCTCTTTATAAGACATTCATTACAACACAATTCCTCCTCTGGATGTCAAGGCATTTGAATGAATTTCCATTTTGTTCTAAATTTAAATTCTTTACAACAGCAAATTCGGTTTAACGTCAAAATTGTCAGGGAACAGATGTGGTCGTTATAAAGAGGATCCACTGTACATATGATACAGCAGCAATATTTAATGAATTTTGTATATATATGAAACCTTGAGCGTCTGATACATGTTGTACAAACATGAGGTTTTGTAGAGGCAAGCAATATGATTTCAGACTTCTAAATTGTATTTTTTATTTGATTACATTCCTATTTGGCATCATATTTTTCTATGACTAGTCCTGATCATACTGTGATTGTCATTCCTACTTGAATATTTCGATCTTGGTTTGAAGTGCAGAATAATTCATTAAACAGTAAGATACTCACTTTCATTTCTTGGAAGGTTGAATACCCTTCCTCTGTTATTTGCGGCAAGTTGATGTCCTCGTAGAACCGGATCATCGGTCTTGCTTTATGAAGCACAACTTCACAATGGAGACCTTTTAAACAAAAACAAAACTATGAGTGTAATAATATATATACATCTCAAAAGAGAAAATAGAATTCACATTAAGTAAAATCTGTATTCATCTAGGGTTCAATAAATGTTGTGATGAATGCATTTGACAACTCTGGAAAATTAATGTGGCATGCGTGTACGCCATGAAAATATCTTTATTAGTTGTTACCAAGTTTATAGGTCTTCAAGAGGTCAAATTAGATTCTGGCCCAAATGTACATTTTGAGCTTCATTTTGTATTTTCCCAAATACTTGTACAATTGTTGGAAATCAACTAAAACAGTATTTCAAGTTTGTATTCAATAGTGATGGGAATCGGTCAGATTTTTTGAGATCGATGATCGGATGTACAACATCGACTGATGATTGATAATTGGGAGTAGAGTTTGAATTTATTAATAGATTTTTCATGTGCGAGTAAATTACTGTGTATATTCCTCAAATGAATTAAAATAAACACATGTCTTACTTGTATTAGCTGTACGACTCATACTTGTGTATGTTGTCTTGTCCAAAAATAGCCAAATCTTCTGATTGGTTATTTAAAATTAGTATCAAAATGGACTATTCCATAACAGGTAAGTATGATTCTGTAATGTGTGTATTGTGTATGTGCCAGAGAAACGATAGAATGATTGAGATCTAGTATTTCACACTTTATGTTAAAATCAATCTTGTTGTTCACAAATCGATGATTGCATCAGGGGTTACCATACGACCAACCAATAAACCAATGTTTCCCATGATCGGTGCACCACTAGTATTCAAGTGGCTGAACTATCCCCATTAAATGTAAACATGTACAAGTTTTGTATTTAGGAAATAACATGTAGAAGATACCAAACAGTAAATCAAAGCTAATATATCCCAAGGCAACAGACAAGACCGTGAACGGACACAACAAACAACACAACACAACACAGAAAATAAAAACAGTAAATGAGTAACACGAACCCCACCAAAAACCCGGGATGAAATCAGGTGCTCCCGAAGGGTAAGCAGTTCCTGCTCCACATGTGGCACCCATCTTATTAATTACTCATGGCGAAAATCGGGTAAGCAGTCACAAACGAGAAGGGACAGGGAAACTTATTTTTCCATGTTTATGGTTCGCACTCAATGGAAACATATTTACAATAAGAGGTATGTGTATACATATATATGTACATGATGTTTTCTTGGTAAATTTCAAAACATTGTTTAAAAATTGGGCTCCACAAAGCGTAGTAGGATACCACTGCATCAGGTGTACATTTGGGCGTGTTTACATAAACTGAGCGTAGACATAGTAAGTTTTGGACACATTAAGGTTTTGGACACAGTAATATTCATTAAATTGAAGAAAATGAAATTCCATACCAAAACAAAATACATATTATCAATTATAACTATATACAGATAGAATCAACAGATAAACTAAAAAGAAACAAGATCGATGTGGGTGAAGTTTCGTTCAAATCGTTCCCGCCTTTTCCCATTTCCATGGTAACAGCTGCCATTTTGGAAATACCAAACAACATTTCTGTACAGTTTCATCAAGTTTGAAGCATTTTCACTTCTCCCGCTTTTTTGCTGTTTCCATGGCAAGTTGCCATTTTGGAAATTATGACACTAGAATCAAATTCTACACATGCCAGACAACATTTCTGTAAAGTTTCATCAAGTCTGAAGCGTTTTTGATTTCGACCCCTTTGGAACCATTGACCCCCTTTTGGACCTCGTGTTTCTGGAAATGGTTAACAAATTTAACAATCTATTAAAACACTTCATACAGAATCTATACCAAAAAAAATGCATCAAAATCTGACAAAAAATAAAGATTTTCAATTTTTTTCTGGTTTTACCCCTTTGGGCCTCCTGTTTCCCAAAAACAGTAGCTACTACATGTATATCAAATCCGTTGATATACTCCAGATGTGCAATTCTATTATCAACAAAATGATTGATTGTTGTTGTTTAACACCATGCCAGCACGTAATGGCTATATGGCCGCTCAAAAAAATGAAACAAACTGCATCAAAATATGATAAGAAATTAATAAAGGCTCTGCATCCATATATGCGAAAACACCCAAACTGGACCCTTTTTTGGGCCATAAATATGAAACAGGTGGGGGCCACAAACCCGAAATTCAAAAATAACCTTCCTTTTATGTCAGGGAACATTATGTTAAAATTTAATTTCATTTCGGTCGTCTAGAACTAAAGTTATACAACAAAAATGATTTGTCCACAGACGCTGACGATAACGTGGACGACTGCGCCATACTATAACACGACCACAAAAGTTTTGCATAAATTTTTTTTATAATTTTATAAAAAGGTTAAGAGCAATTAACTTAATGAATTACCTAGAGGATCTTCAGTCTCTGGTAAACTGGCACATACAATCAACCCTGCGCCTAGTGTCTGGGTACCATGCATTATCATTACAGTGTCTCTAGATAATAAAAAAGAAATACATATGTAATTAATAGGGTACATTTATCTACTTGTACAAATTTTCAATTAGTAACTGAACAGCAGTTTTCTTCAGTGACCTCCATTTACATGTATTTGTCTCCATTCAACAAAATACAAAAGAAGAAATAGTCTTGTTTCTTTTATAATTAAAATGCCATGCAGAGACTAAAACTTTAAGAGCCAGTGGAAACAAAAATCACCAAGCCATATCATTAATATTTTATGGTTAACTGTATAAAATTTAGAATAATTAGTTGTACCTGACACCACATCTTTGTTTATTATACATGTATATATCTAACATTCTGTAAATAGTCAACATTTAGGAAAGCTCTTGGATGATGTCAACGTTACTTTAATAACTTTGCAACCTCGATCGGAACTATTTTTTATTCTTACACTGACGTCTTGTTTTCTTTTCCAAAGATATGCACATGCGACATCACAGTCAACATTCTTCTGCAAGATTTTTTATCTTGCACCTTGTTTATGCCAATCAAGTTTTCAAAATTTCAGAAGAAAACTTGTATAAACTAGCATGGCTAGGGGCATGAAACCAGTAGAATAAACAGTTTAAATTATGGTTCAAACAATGGTCACACGAATAAGGTATGTTTAAATTGAATATCTGTCATCCTTTAATTAATACAATTATTAAAAAAAAATCAAGTTCATTTTTGCCAAATTTAGATACCTCTTGAGATGGAATGTTTCAATTTTAACACATTTCATAAAATGAAAAAAAAATGTATGTGAATTGTCAGACAATATATCCATTTAATCATAGTAATCAATTATTATATGTACCCATCTGCTAATCCTTTTTCTTCCTTCTTACTGCTTCCTTTTTCTTCTTTCTTGCTGCTTCCTTTTTCCTCCTTACTCCTTCCTTTTTCTTCTTTCTTACTGCTTGCCTTTTCCTCCTTCTTACTGCTTCCTTTTTCCTCCTTCTTACTGCTTGTTGCATTTGTGTTTACTGTTTTCTCCTGCAGAATGCTTCCCTTTCCCTCCTTCTTACTGCCTGATGCATTTGTGTTTACTGTTTTCTCCTGCAGAATGTGTGTCTGAACAGCTGCAGGTGAGTTGGTTTTGCCTTTTTTTCTTTTCAGGTATATTCGTCTGTTTTCAAGACGTTCAAGCAGTCTTTCTTTGACAGATTTTCTGTGTGAAGTCAATTCTGGACATGTTGTAAGGAGCTGAAATACATTATAAACTATTTCACACACCTGTCAAAACAATATTTCCTATTCATATAGATAAAATTTCCCTAGCTTGATCCACCAAGTCTGACACATATAGGTGTACATGTAGACTGATCATTGTTCAGGGAAATGGTCATTGATTTTAATTTAAGTATCTTGACATTAACCCTTTCACCGACAGTTCCTGGTAAACCAGGATGCGATATGCACAGTTTCTTCTTATGGACGACAGTTCCTGGTTTACTAGGGGTGTAACGATTCACCGATGTACCGATGCATCACAATATTTTCTGTTGCTATCCGGAAATCAATTCCAGAACTGAATAAACGATTCCGATCCGATCCAAAAGCTATACTAACCAGAAACTGAAAACAAGCGGAAATAAACAAAATTCAACATAATTTCACGGACATAAATAAGAAATCCTCTCAAATTTGGTTCAACTTGTGAATGCTTGTTAATAACTTAGTACCTGTATAGATGAAAATGATATTTTTGTATAATTTCAAAAGGTAACAATTGATATTCAAACAGGAACAGACAGTAAACAAGTATCGTGATATGAATCGGACCGTGACCCAAGAATCGCGATATGTATCGGATCGTCATGAAGTGGAATCGTTACACCCCTATGGTTTACCGAGTTTCACGATGTCTGTTGAATGACACAAGTCTGGGATCGTCACACTTGTTTTATTCGTGCCTAAATAGAGTTATCAAACTATTTAAATTACTTCTGGTTTGTTTAAAACTTTCATCTCACGAAAAAAATTATGAAAAAAGACCAATTTTTAATGATTTTTTGGGAATTTGAAGCATGGGGAAACTTTTTGGAAAGATTTTGAAGTAAATTTCGGCCGTAGGTCCCAAAATTCTGGCTAAAAAGTTAACCCTGCCATATATTATAAAATATGACAGAAATTTTTTCAGTGGCTTAAAAATTGTAGTTAACAAGATAATGTGCATGGTTACATGTAAAATGCTGATAACTGATAACTTACTCTTTTTTTGTAAAATTTCATGCATCCTCACTAAATGTTATATTGTTGTGATCCATGTTGTGACATGCACTTACATGTACGAAGTTGCTGCAAAATTAAATGAACATATATCATTCTTTATAATCAAATATACAGTTGCCTTTTACCGATTTTCTTTGCTTCATGAAAATGAAACCATAACGATTGAATAAGCACTTCAGGATAGACGGTAATACATGTATATACATATATGTTGTCTATTGAGTGCATGTGATAACAAAAATTTACGTTATGCACAATTAACTTAATGTACACTCTGAAAAATTTTTGTTTTACCTCAACAGACAAAATAATAAGCCAATCCTTATAAATAAATTTAACTTCAAATATGCAACAACATAATGCAGGGATCTATGTGATTAAAAAATCCATCAGCTGAGGGGACGAAATCTTGGCCAATTGGCCAAACAAGACGAAAAACCCCTCTACACCCTTGCAAAATTATCATTTTGTGAATAGGTGTCATCAAACCAGGCACTTTAAGGAATTTTTATTCTCACCAAGAGAAGACGAATTCTGCTGAAAAGAGGAACAATCACATATACATCCCTGATAAGTGTTAACACATGCAAACAAAGGTAATGAACTAGTCCTACAGATCTAGAGTAATACATGCATATATACTACATAAAATTCCAGCATGAAAATCAAGAAAATATTCACAAAACTTCATAAGGCACATGAATAAAAAAATTAATAGCTTAAAAAGGAAAAAAAATTCAGTGTTACTCACCCGATGGGGTGGGGGCACGCTAACAGTACTTGCCACAGGTTAAACACTAAATGTACCATTAGGCCAGATCAAAATAATTTATAGATTCTCATCCCCTCCCACCCCAACTTTTTTTTTGTACAAATTTATTTAAATTTTATGGGATTTTCAATGAAAATCAGTAAAAAATAAATAATAAAATCCTCCCACCCGCCCCATTGTATTTTTAACACTGGTGGGTGAGAATATATAAATTAACTTGACATGGCCTTATGCTGAGGCCCCATCCAACCAGGCAAAATGAATCGAGTAATAATTAACAGAAAATTACATTAAAGCCTGGCCGAATAAAGATCAACAAAAAAGTATTTTTGTCAGCATTTGTCTTGGGCGTGTCTCAAATTCCTTATTAAGGGCATACGATATAGTTACAAGGGAGGTAAAATATGTTGTTATGAAATGTCGTTATAGAAATATTGTAATGTTATTCATAAAGACATTTTGCACCTATATGTGAATTCAACGAAACAAGAGGCTCTCAAAGAGCCTGTATAGCTCACCTGGGAGGGTCAAATTGTCAGACACGATTTTAAAAGGGGAATAATCCAAGGAACAATCCAGCAAAGTTTGGTTTAAATTGGACATAGTTTCTGAATGAAAAGTTCATAGGTGATTTTCCACTGAATCCTGGCTATACAAACTTTGGACCCATGGTCCTCGGACCCCACTGACCCCAGACCCTTCATGGATATAATTTTGAATCCTCATGAATTATCACTGTTCTGCACCAAATGTCATTGAACTGGCATCACTGGTTTTTTGAAGAAGATTTTTACATATATTTAATTAATTTCCCCTTTTGAGGCCCTCCCCTGGGATTGTTAAATATTTAATTAATTTTCCCCTTTTGTCCCCTTCCCTGAGAGGGTCAAACTGTCAGACATGATTTTGGAAAGGAATCATCCAGGAAACAATGTAGCAAAGTTTGACTGATATTGGCCTGATAGTTTCTGAGAAAGCAGTTCATAGGTGATTGATTTTCCATTGAATCCTATGCAAACTTTGCTGTCTTTGGACCCAATGGACCCTAGACCCTTCATGGATACCATTTTGAATCTTCATAATTTATCACTGTTCTACACCAAATGTCACTGCACTGGCATCACTGGTTCTAAAGAAGATTTTTAAATATTTAATTAATTTTTCCTTTTTGGACCCCTTTGTGGTTCCTCCCCTTGGGGGATCAAACTGTCAGATATAATTTTGAAAGGGGGACCATCAATGGACCATTGTGGCAAAGTTTGGTTCGAATTGGCCCAGTGGTTTTAGAGAAGATCTTTGAATGGAAAGTTAACGTCAACGGATGCCAGATGCCAAGTGATGTCAAAAAACTCACCCTGGCTCATAGCCAGCTGAGCTACATTTGTAAAAAGTCGCTAAAATACATGCATATGGTTTTTCCCATTATCTTTTAAACAAGCATATGGACACCCATTTTTTCAATTTGCGATTCTAGTGCACTAGGTTCAAAGAATATATATCAAAGTTTCATTAAAATTTCACTGTCAGATTTTTTTAATCAGTACAAGTATAGATGTGCATTGGGGTTTTTCTCGTGTATATATGCCTATATTTTGCATATATGCAATATGTTACATTATATTAAGGAGAGTAATTATATAGGAATTAAATATGAGGAAAAATTAAGTCAATTTCCCCCCCCAAAAAAAACAAAAACAAAAACAAAAAACACTTGCATTTCTCATAGATATTAATGAATTAATTGTCATTTCCCCGGAAGTACAAAATATGGAAATTATTCACATTTTCAGTAAAACCTAGTGTTTTCTCTAGCTTTTGAAACAGGGGGTCAAACTTGACCCACCTTTCAAATTTTGGGGGTCATTTTCTAAACCAGAGGGTCATTTGAGATGGTTAATGTTTTTGGGGCAGTATGGCTTGAGGGGCATAAAAATCATAAACTGAATATATTTTCTGAAAGGTCGAAGCAGACTGTTTTTTCATGCCCACACACAAAGACTGCTTCCATTGTATTGAAGACACGTACATGTCTTACTAAGGTACATGTAGAATGCCCGAAATTTGTACTGCCAGTGGTAAATAGATTTTTCTAACAAAGGTTACACAGCATTTTCCCATTTTTGTAACGTAAACAGAATTTTTATTTAAACCATTCCTGGCGAAAACACGTCTGTTTGTCAGCTGCGCTTTCACGATCTTCCGTAACTTCAACCCCAAATTCGTGTCAATGACATCGGTACTGACACTGACAGGCTCATGATCGTCTGGAGAACATCTTGTTTCTGTTGGAGCAGAGGCTGTCGTTTCGAAGAACGAGGTAAGCGTTGCTTTGGCTTCGACATTTTGGAAAATTTGATAATTGTTAACTGGTTACCGATTTACGAGTTCCTACTGCGCACTGTATGGAAAAGGTACCAGTACAGAGGATTACCTAAAATAAAGACGACAATTTTCGAGCGTGTCAAAAAAATGCACCAGACGATTTTGGTTGCATCTTCTGCCATTTACGTGCGTCAAAAACGCAAGAAACGCACACTAAGAGAAAACACTGAAAACCCATTATTTTCTACCTGAATTATCTCAAAAGTAAGTCATGAAGGTTTGTTTTTCTTTGCAGATTTGGAAAGCTCGTTAAAAACATGCAAATCAGCAAACATGGCAAATGTTCAGCAAAATTTCATTGTGGGATCATTACTGTATCGTATGCCCTTAAACATACATACGGTTTAAAAATTATTTCATGCTCACTTCAATTTCTTTGAGTTTGATACATGCATGTTGATTTCTATTAGCTAAAGCGAAAACATACATGTATCTAGTATATGTGTCCTGAACATGAATAGCAACGTTTTTAACAAAAAATACCTGAGTCCAGAATTTGTCCCACTGTTTTCCACTAATGGATGAGACGTATGGTGCTGTGTCCCAAATCCTTGCAGTTTGAGCAGCTTGGCGAATAATATCCTAGGAAAAAAAACCAAAACAAAATCTATACATTGTATATTAAAAGTGTAAAAAAAAAAAAAAAAAAATGACGACAGTACTAGTATGTTTGGAGCATTACTTCATATAGCTGGCCATATTTAATGGAGAAACAGCAATCAATAATGTTTTTATGTCCTCACGAATCATGGTCAATTACCAATATACATGTACCAAGTTTGAACATATTAATGCACATGTTATTTCATTTAAAAAGTAATTGGTCAGAAACTCTTATATTGCACATGTTGTATACACATGTACATGCAAATTAGGAAAATTTCGAAACTTGTAGCAAAATCCGAATTAAAGGTAATAAAACTTGTTTTCTTTAGATGATTAAAACTTTCTAAAGATTTAAAAAAAAAACTAGAAGTACTGTGAGCCTAGCTCACAAATGTATACCCCCCGCTTCATACAACCGCAGCATGTCGACAAGGGAAATTTGAACAAGTGTATATTAAAAGTGATTGTGGACACAGTTTAATGTTAGACACAGTAATGTGCTGGACACATTATCATGGTGGACTGACTATACATGTTTGACTCACAAAAAAATTTGGGCAGGGGTTCCCCTTGGCCTGTCTAATCCCCCAGATCTGGGGGGGCATATGCCCAATGACGGCCATTTTGAAAATGGCTGATCGTAACTAATTTTCGTTATCGCCATTCAACTCGGGATATCACATTTACTATATAAATCAAATATCGTTGAAATTCGTTAAAGTTAAAATTTGGTGGGAAAATGGCTGATCATAACTAATTTTTGTTATTGCCATTCAACTCCGGATATCACGTCAACTACATAAATCAAATATCGCTGAAATCCGTTAAAGGTAAAATTTTGGCGGGAATTTTCATAAAATTTGACCCCTTTTAACCCCTAATATCCTGAAAACTGTAAAAGATGGAGAAAATCTGTTGACATCTTACTGAAAGCTCATTCAAAAAGGAATTCAAGGAAACAAACAAAATCAAAATCGGATTTATAATAAAATTTCTACAGGCATTTTAAGGTATCATGTGAATTTGACCCCTAATGGCCCCTATTTGAAAAATGATATGGACCAGAATAAAAAAAATTGCACCTAACCTGTATTTTATGTCCCATAACATTGTGTAAAAAATTCAAGACAATCGCACGACTAGAACAAAAAATATTCAGCAAAAACCATCATTTATGGGCAATGTAGCATTAGAAATAATCATTGAAAATGAAAAAGGGAGATAAATCCTGTATTACTTGTCGATTCGAAAAAACAAAACCACATGCAAAACTACATGATGTGACTAAGATTCTGTAAAAGTTT